>JAOTAV010026032.1:0-21455 GCA_026546445.1 Cyclargus thomasi
TAATGAATGGACAAAATGAAACAAAGATTTTTACTAAGGAAAAAATAAAAATATGTAATATTAATAATTTAATGTTTTAAATTTTTTGTATAATAAAGTTAAAGATTTTATGAGTAATGTAATAAACTACTTAACAAATTTAAATAATTTCGTGTTTTTAATACAGTAGTAAAATTATAAAAAACTAAATATGAAAAAAATTCAAACACGTCTATGTGAGTAGGGACTTTCTTCTACTTGAATGTACTTACTCTATGACAAAAGATGTAAAAAGGCGCTAAGTAATTGAATGTTCGAATTTTATTTATAAACAACTAAATAAGAATATCTACCATATATTTGAAAAAATATTCAGTTATATTTTCCCGTGTCCCTTGAACTATTCTTGCCGTGTCCCAACACACAAGAAGGCATTTTTCGTGACTTTTATTTTGTCGAATATTTAGTGCGCTAGTGTGCGGAAAGCAAGAGTACGACTGAGAGAACTGCGGTGCGTACACCGCAGTGGAGTGGCACGAGCTATTATTTCTTTGCAGCGTCCACTCTATGGTATATTGATACCATTGGTCTGTGACCATTTATTTTCCATTTTTATTTTATTAACTAAATACTGATGTGGAATTAAGTAATTGTTTATTATATTTTTGTAGTAATTCTCTCTCTGTAAATATTTACATAATAAATTTCTGTTATTTGTGGCAAATCGTATACTTATAATTCTTATACATAGATATTTCTTAGAGTTGAATTCAATGTGCTTCTATTTAAAGTTTTGTGCCACGGGATTTCTTCAATTAAGATTTTTGTGTGTATAAGGTCTATAAGCCATTCATTTAATATTGACTTAAAATCACAGTGCGAACTCTTAACTTATAATGTTATCAAGATCAGACATCATACAAAATATATACTATTATTGCTATCCTACTAATATTTCGAATGTAAAGTTTTGTGAGTTTGTGAGTATGTATATATATTTTTAACTGACTTCCAAGAAAGGTTTCTTAATTCGACCGTATAATTGTATGTTGTTTTTTTTACTTCTAATTTTGAGGGGGACGAAGTTAGCTGATATCCTGGATTAACATAAGCTACTTTTTACTAGGAAATATATATCAATCTATTCTATACATATAATAAAACAGTAAAATTTTCGTGTCTCTACATTACATAATTTTACCAAAATAATCAATGTAGGAGGGCTAAGGTTAAGTTATTACTATTTCTTAGCCGTTCCATGTTTCTATGGAACACAAGTCGCCAAAAAAAGGTTTTATTTTTGTCTGTTTATCCGTTTGTACAAACACACAGCGCGTGCATACAAAGGCTATTTGTAAATGTCGGTTTAGACCAATATATTGTGACTCTGCGTCCAAGATGAACTGCATGAGAAAACAATACTATGTGATTGAAACAGTTACTTTGAAAATTGTATCATTTTGGACTACTTGCCGAAGAAAGACGTGTCTGACATAATATGCTTCGACATTTGTATAAAATATAATATTATGATATTGTATCCCCGAAAAATGTAAGGTTCCAGTTCGATAAACGAGTTTTGGTGCAACAGAATTGCGGACCTCATCTTTGATTTTCACCATCTTGGCGCTGATAGCTGTGGTGGGCGGGAAAGAAACTATTGTTAGAGATAGGACAATGAGCCAGAATATATCGATAAAAATGTATTTACAGCTCAATTAATGCGAATTGTAGACGAAGAGAACTAGGTAAGGTTTCTGTAGAAAAGAATAGTATGATATTTCCAATACTTTATCATTATTTACTTTCACACATTTTTAACACGTATAAGTCACATACATCGATATAAGTTTTATCGACAGAAAACTTCCAGCACTATGGAATGTCATTGTTTTCATTCATGATTAAGCGGCTATTTTGCTACTACTACGTCAGATTTAGTTTTTCAATCAGGCGGGGCGCTTCAAATTGTCTTAGTAATGAGCTGTCAATTCGAAGGGTATCATTAGTCCAGCGTATTTATGTAATAGAGGTCAGTGAGTTCTACGAATGCATAGTCATGAAAGCGCCATCTAGTGCTTAGTAGATAAGTCTACTCGTTAATAATATTACGAATCGCATTTCAGGACCAGGTTCTAATATTACTATAAGCTTTGGACTTGACGATGTAAATGATGTAAAATAATTATACTTTGTACTAATTTCAGAAATCCGTTTTTAAGAATTTTGTTTTCCTAGCATTTACTCGACATCGGCCATGCGTGTAAAGCCGTAGACCGTAGTGGCATATTAATATGAAAGAAAAAAATAAGATGACGTTTTTATGACGTTTTCAGCTGACGTTTGACACATTTGACGTATCACGGAAAATGTCATTCGCTCGTTCGGCAGCGTTAGTGTCGTGATGCTCGAAAGTTTGGTATTGTCCATTCACGAACCCAGTAAAATTTTATTCTGAAAGTGTTCTTCAATAGTTGTAATTTAATATTCAAACTACCGAAAGTATTAATTAAATGAAGTGGGTGTGACAGAAATATTGCTTGAAGTGCCAACAATGTGTATTCGGAAGTCGACGTATTAAAATCGGACTACCGATAAATAATTCTGACAATAAGATGCCTTTTGTTCAAATTAAAAAGCAGTACTTAGCATTCGCGATGTTACTCTTCATAGCGCTGTTTCTGTTTAACAGTCGGCCAGCATTCCAATGTCAGTATACTACGGAAATGCCCATATCGTACCTACCAACGATCTATGGCATCACTCCGACTTACGCCAGACTTGCCCAAAAGGCCGATCTCACAAGGTAAGCACACATCGTGACTATTTAGACCTCGGTTGCATTGCCAAAACCAGTAAATTCCTTAACTCAATGCTGAGTAACATCTTTACGATATACAGTCTTGATGGTTTCAATATAGTATTTGGAAAAACATAAGTTTTAATATGTATTTTTGTGATTGAAACTTGCCGTCTTTTATTTTCAAAGTCAAGCCCTCTGCAGTAGAGCAATAAATGTCATTTGTATTACTGTAGCTCTGATTTTCATTAAGATAATGTGTTAATTACACCAATTAAACTAAAAGCGAATTGACATTTTTATGCCAAGAGTTAGCTAACTAATGAAAATATTTTCACTGATATACAGACATTGTACATAAACTATGTTCTCAAGATACCAAAGTGGCTTTAAAACATCTTAAATTGTATGTACAGTACTTTCAACAAATTCAATTCATTGTTTCAGACTGTCTCAAACTTTGATGCTGGTTAAAAATTTTCATTGGATTGTCATCGAAGATTCTGAGACTAAAACACCATTAGTTGCTAATTTACTGAAGGAGTCTACTCTCAAATATACTCATCTTAATGCAAAAACACACAAATCAAAGCAATCTACTGTAAGTATTGCTGAATATATCAAATGCTAAATTTATAATTTTAAGTAAAACATCCTACTATTTTATAATTTTAAATACAGTAAATGTAAATCATATTTTTAATAATATAAATGTTTCTGTGTTTGACATTATAAAAAAATTATATGAAATTATAGAAATGACATTGAGAATAATTAAAAACAAGTTCTGTGCTATTTAAATTAGCTCACATTGTGTGCATATTTTAAGTGTTTTTAATTTCTATAACTTTATGCTGTGACATGGCTGATAGATCTGATATGGTACTATCAGAGAAGATTCTTGAATAGATTGTGGTGCTAAGTAATTTGGTTATGTGAACCCTGGCTGGGTTGCATATCACACCTTACATACCAAATTATGTTAGTTCATCGTTTGGATTATGAAATCAATCACTTCAATAGTAACTACATAGTAGATATTCTAGATAAAAAACTTTGGAGAAGTTTAAATAAAAATACTTGCACAAAACAACAATATCATTGCAACAAGAGACTTAATATTGGCATACATATTATTGATTGTATTGTTGGTTCTTGGTGGAAATTTATGTTTAACATTAATGAAACTCACTTTTTACTTGCACTGTTTCCACTATATTCACTGTAATTTTTAATTCATAACAATTTCATAAGTAGTTAATACACAACCGGTTTGGAAATATGTATCATAAGTAACAATACTTATAAATTGTTATAAATAAAAAATTACAGTGATTATAGTGGAAACAGTGCAAGTAAAAAGTGAGTTTTCATTAATGCTAAATATTGACGGACAAGTCAATTGATATAAATTGAAATATTAAACAAACAGGCCACTGACCCTATTCAATGAATAGTTCATTGTCACAAATAAACATAACCTACTTTGTCTAGCAATCAATGAAGATCATATTACAATAAGCAGTAGTCCTAATGTTGGCCTAAAATGAACCATGTGGGAAAAACAAGGAATGTCACTTTTTTGTAAAACTTACTTTTCATTGCCATCTATAAACTTTTTAGTGTTTCATTCTGTTATAAAAATCAATATTGGATAAAATTGTCAGTCAATTTTTAAAATTCAATTTAAATTTGTTTGTCCCTGGCTATAGTGACTATAGACTTTTAAACTATTTAAAGCTGTTTTTCTCCCAGTTGTACTTTTTTGACATTCCTTGTTTTTCTTGTGTGGTCTTTGAAGTATTATTTTAGTAAAAATGCTGCCAAGCAAATAATACATACTTTAGAATAATAAAAAGTAGTTATTAAGATCTTCAAGTTACAGCAACTTATCCTAAAAGAAAATATCCGATAACTTTTGTTGTATTAAAAGTAACTGTATGGGCTAGATCCACAATTTGCCCTTGCAGTCTACTTGGTTATTTTGGATATGGTTGATTTTCTTCTGGTACTTTATCCTTATTCATTCATTCAGTAACTTGTGATATTACAGGAAATGGATGTCAATATTTGTGTGTTTAAATTGGACTCATACTTCACTCGTTGGTATTGTGTATGTTATTCATTACATTTTCTGTGTGTTTTTCATTAATCCCACTTATTGTGTTATTAATTAGGTAATCCCGATAATCAGTTTCTATTATTTAAAGGCCAAATACAAGTATTAAGTTGTTCACTCTTATGTTCAATAGATAACTATTGTGTATCCAAACTAAATATAATAACCTCTGTTTGAAAATGTTCTTTGGGAATTCCAATTCCATTACTAGTAAGCAACTCCTAAATAATATAAATAAACTCCTAATCCATAAAGTGCGTCACACAAAATTTAATTTTTTTTTATTCCCCCCCATTTGTCACAGATGGTTCAATTTCTGAGACCACCCCTCACCCTAGAGTGACGACTTAGGATTTGTCACACTTTGTCAACACCCTCCTCCCCCCCTCCCCCCTTTTGGTGTGACATACTTTATTGGATTGGTCCCAACTATATGCTAAAGAAAATATTTTTTCTATAACAAAACTTTAATTTTTAACATGATTTCCAGTGTTTTTTTGTAATAATTCCTAATCAAACTAACTTATTTATGAAATATGCGTGGAATATCAAATTTATTCTTTTTATTCCAGGCTAGTGGTGTAGAGCAAAGAAATGAAGCTTTAAATTGGCTTCGAAATCACCTATCCAGTGTAGCAGATAAAAGAGGCGTTGTGTATTTCATGGATGACGACAACACATACTCATTAAAAGTATTTGACGAGGTAAACAATATTTGTTTATAAGTTCTTTAAATGTTTATCTATTTGTATATATTGAGAGGCAAAACATAACAATATTTATTGTATAATCATTGTGCTTGCACAAACACATTATACTTGCACTATTTCCTGCCGTCCTGGATTTATAAAATATAGCCCTTACAGGCCATGGCCTATAGTAGGAAGGGCTCCTAGGACGGCAGCTAATTTTGTAGGTGCACTGGCACACACATTAAAATAAACTGAATAAAAAACTGCTATAGTAGCACAATATGGCAAATTACATCATATTTTTATTACAACATCTCAAGTAACTGTCATAAAAATATTATAATAATATGATAAGTTTTCCCACTTTATTACAATTAGATAATTTTAGATCCTTATCAGCCTTTGCTTCATAACAGCGTAAATTAAAATTCTTAAGCCAACAAACATGATTGCTAAAGAATTATTGTTGGAATTCACTATGGCAAAGATTGTGATTCATATTTCTGAATATTGTTCATGTTATTATTATTATAGTATGTTTACTATAATAATATATAGACGGTGTTAAGCTTTTGCGTTTTATCCAACAAAAAATGAGTTTGAGTTATTAACGCAGTATTATTCCTTATGATCTAAAAAATAATACTGCATTCATAATTTAAAATCTGTTTTAGTGTTAGATAACACACAAATGCTTAACAATATCCATATAAGATCATATTATTAGATATTTCGTTGCGTCAAAATTCGTTTTTGTGTAGGAGTTGTACCATTTTTTGGATAAATAGAATCCTATGTCCTTTTCCGTGACTCAAGATATCTCCATATGCAATTTATCGCCTCCGTGGTCCAGTGGTACACAGCTCGGCTCTTAACGCCGAGGTCGTGGGTTCGATTCCCGCGTTGGTAACATGTTATTTCCAAGTTTGGTAAGGACAAAGCCGGCTGACCACCTGATTGTCTGACAAGTAAAATGATCCATGCGTCGGATGGGCATGTAATAAGTTGGTCCTGTGGCCTGATATCTCGCCAGTCGTGTCGGTCATCCATCCCACTGGGTTATTAGAGTAAAGGAAGAGAGAGTGCTCCTGTGTACTGCGCACACACTTGGGCACTATAAAATTACTCTTGCGTTACAGGTCTGGTTTTTGTAAATACGGTCACCGTCACCGAAACCGGTGTGGGAGTTATTATATGCAATTTCATCAAAATCCAATAATTTATTAATGGTTAGCCGAATGCTAGTTCTATCAGGGAAGTTGATTTAAGGCCAGATTGCAGATCTATCTTTGGTCGTGTTATGTCAAAGCGAGCGGACATATCACGACTTACATTAAATTGACACATTCCGATCAAATGACGTAGAAGTCCAACAACTGGATCTGTGTCAATTTATTCGATGGTACAACAGAATAAATAAATAGTTAAACATTTATTCAATAGCTTCCGAAAATCATAACTTAACATTCATATCTTTTCAGATGCGCAAAATTAAGAACAAAGTAGGCGTGTGGCCGGTCGGCATCGTTGGTGGCATGAGAGTGGAGATGCCGCTCGTCACAGACGGCAAGGTCTCCGGCTACAACGCCGTGTGGAAACCCTTCAGACCTTTCCCCATAGACATGGCGGGGTTCGCCATCAATGCCACACTGTTCCTGGACCACCCCGAAGCAAAGTTCTCCAGGAAGGTGCAGTCTGGATTCCAGGTGAGATTTTAATACAATCGGGGATTTGAAACGGCTAGAGTGCGGATCTGAGTAAGTTGGTCAAACCCAGCCACAGATCACGACTTATGGTGAACGCACATCTGTCAGAACCAAATGAATGGAAGTCATTTCTTCTTCGAATTTGAAGTGCAAGTGTGCGAGATTCCATGTCATTTCATATATTGAATTCTAAAATCCGTTTTGAGTTCGGCTCGTTCGGTCCTGATGGACGGATGGAGTGCCTGCACCATGACACGGAATTGACATATTCCGACCAAATCCGGTAGGTCCGTCAACTGGCTCTGTTTCAATTGCTCCCATGGTACATCGTTGTAATACGAACGACAATATTATTATAAATTTTAAAGTATTATATAGTGTAAACTTTGTGATATACAGGGTACTATACTCACGTACTGAGATATTCGTAGGGTGCAATGTACGACTTCAAAATTATGAAGATTGTGTACAGAAATATGTTGAGGTTTAACCGTATTCTGTAAGTTTTTTTTCAGATTTAATGAAATATGTTATTTAATACTTTTTAGTTTTTAATTACGTACTTTTGTTTTTACGTTGGAAATCGGTTTAAACGTTTGAAATCATTACATTTTGACACGAACCCAGCGAATGTAATATTTCTAAATGCTGTAATGTTATAGAGTAGTCTAAAACCGCTTAGTTCTAGATAAAAAGTGACGTTTCACTGTTCCTCTAATGACATAATTTATCTAATAGTTTTCTGTGTTACTTATCATGTCTTATCTGTGACATAATGCGGCGTCTACATTAGATTACACCACAATAGACATAACTAACCAGTAGGCCTACTTCAAACAAATTGCCTGTACTTAAAAATTCTGAGCAACGCCAGTCATCGTCAATATTGAAAACACTTCAAAGTCGCCAAAGAAGCGGCTATATACTTCACCACCTATAGCTACGCGTACATCTTGGCAATCATTGTAATTCAATATGGCACCACGCGACATCGAGAAAAGTCTTAAGTCGTAACTCGTCAGTACTAAACATTTGAATGCTAATTACAATGTGTTTAAAAATCATTATGTTAATTGTAAAAACTAATTTCTTTCCGGTGTTCTGACCTTACTCTTCAAGGATTTTTAGTTAGCATTATCTACTAATATCATTTATTTTAATTATGTCGTGTAGTAGGTCCATCTACATTTTTTCTGAAATTCACTAAGCGCAGTTCTTCGTCTATTAACTTTTGTATAAAAGTAGGTTATATGACCTAGGTGAAACATTGTTAAATTAAATGTTAAGAAGGATTGCTGGTCCCTCGACCGATAAAAATTAAAATAAAATGCACCTTCCTTGGAACTGTATTTTAAAAGCTTACGAACATTATTGTGCATTTACTTTTTATTAAAATCAGTTTTATTACAAATTACCGAGTAGACCTTTGCGAAGATAACAGTTCAATGCCCCCTTACCCAGTAATTGTTACGTATCTGATACCGTTATCGACGCAATAATACTGTAATATAAACTACATTAGAACATCTTTACGCACACATAAACGTGATTTCAAATATAAATAAGCAACAATGCAATTTACACGCGTTCGCCTATGCGTTGAGCAAGTATGATTTCAAGGTCAAGGCTATGTTACTATACTGATATGATGTTAAACTGTGGCACTAGCTATTTCATTAGGTAGCTTTGTTGGGGCCTGTTTCACTGCTTACTGATAAGTGTCGGATAGTTTATCCACAACTTAATTTTTGCAGGTTTTGTAAGGAGAATCTGTCAAAAACGTTGTGCCTATCAGAAACATTATCAGTAAGCGGCGAAACAGGCCCTAAAAAGTTGTAAATATTCATCGCTGAGATTCAGTATTATACTTTTGACCTAATTTGTAAAGTGAATGATAGGATATACTTTAGATTCCCTAATATGTAGGTAATGAATCCACAACGTGGGATATAACAATGTGTCATCGAGAAAATTGATTCATAGCTAATTAATGGACCTACGTCAATTGGTCGAAATATAAATATGTGAAATCCATGAAAGTTTGATTCTTCGGCTTAGTTTTGACATAACGCAACCAAATTACTTAGTTTCCCAATTTGGCTGTGAATCAACTTCTCTGATATAACATGTGTGTTCTTCTATATAGGGTTAACACTTAAATAACTTGAAAATAACATTGTTATATGAATGACAATGTTTTAAATTACGGAAATGCTAATTGCTCCCCTAGGAATCCCCTAATCTGCAATTTTTATGCCTACTACGTTCAGGGTCATATCGTGTAGCTGACCTCATTTTTTCGTACTGTTTAGTACAAATAATTTATTAATAGATTGATAAGTTACGCCGGTTGTACTATCGCTACTCAACATCCTTTGCCAGACATGTTGTCTGCAACAAGATTACACTGCACTTTTACAAATTATCTCGCCGGGTTATACGAGGTTAGCTTTTTAAGCGTGAATAGCAAGCTAAAGTCAGTCACCTAGCGAGAAGTTACAATTCACTAAGCGCAAGAATTTCAGGCTTTGGTTTAATTTATAAGTCAATAAAGTAAGTAAACTTCAGAGCGACCATGGCCTAGCGGGTAAGACCTATGTTTCGCACTCGAGATGGTGCAGGCTCAAACCTGAGTACCAATGAGCGTGTACCAATGAGACATTTTCCGATCTCGGGTACATGGATACGGATGCTCATTGCCGTGGGAGAGCCATGCTTCGGCACGAATGGGCTGGCTCGACCGGAGTGATACCACGGCATCAAACAAAACTGGCGTGATACGGCGTTGTGCTATTTCGTTCAGTGAGTGAGTTGACCGGTGGACCAACATCCCTAAAGGAAATGGAAATAGAGATACACCCTATTCCAATTTCCTATTTCCTCGTGAAAACCGGCAAAGCGTTTGGATGTCACGAGTGTCCATCGGCGACGGCAGTTGCTTTCCATCACGTAACGCGTCTGCTCGCTTTCCTCTAAATGTCTTTAAAAAACTCGTCACTGAGACAGGGTCTACCTGGTCAAGACAGTTTTAAAGATTAAAGAAGAAGAAAAGGAAAGACTTGCTATCCAAGCTTCAAAAACAAATATTGTATACCTATCTCGGGTATAAAATTTGTATCAATTTGTAAAAATCGAAGCTTTATCTAAACGATCTTAAGAACGAAACTACAATTATTATATAACTCAACGCGAAATTTTTGTGGGTTAACAAACAGCGTCAGGTTAAAAACTATCTCTCTAAATTAGCGGTCAGTAAATCCCTTAGCGTTGAAAGCTCAGACTGGCATAATAACGTAACAATGGATACGGGACAAGTAGACCGCAGCAGGGTTAAGTCGTGTTAGTGGGTCAACGGTCGTACAGGCCCGCAGGCAGAGTTATGTCACTGCTGCACTGCGTTTAATCCTAAACTGTTTTGGTAAATTTTGACATAAAAGTATTAGGTAAAGTCTTAACAAGGAAGCGGGAAAGATTTAAGAGAAGAAATTTCAAATTACTTGAGGTCGCCATGTGATCGAAATTCGACCATAAATATTTAAATCTATCGTGTAGAGAAGGTATAAAAATATAATCTATTCTCAATTTAATCAGATACTTTGGCATAAATGTCTCGTTATAAGGCCATTAAATTTTATTTAAAAAATCACAGGTCAACCATAAACAATAGAATGTTACGTGTATGATTAACGTGTGCTCTCAAAATGCTGTAGTGTGCGTAACGTTTTATTTATTAAAAATATATAAGATAAAAGCATATTTTAAAATAATATTGGTATTCTACGCTCCTCCTTCATATAAACTATAACTGGGAAAAAATTCGTGCTTTTACGTCTACATGTCTTTCGTAAAAAGTTTTCCCGCTCGCGTTTTAATAAATAGGTTAGTTAAAGTTTGTAGAATTTAAATTATTTTGAGGTTATCTTTGATGGATTTGGTTTGTAATTTAGTGGCGTCTTTCATGATTTTGTAAGAATGGTAACAAAACTGTACTCGAAACTGATAAAAACGCTAAGTATGGGTTATTAAAAGATGAGCTTGGGGTAAAAATACAATTTTTGTGTGTATGAATATTGTGTTTAGCTCTCGCATACTTCATGTGGTAACTTTTAAACTATTTCTCTAATTTTTATGAAAAAAAAAACGTTACCTAGTGATTACTATGAAACCGTTCAGAGGCTCCGAGAGATCGAACGAGAGTGCCGTCCCCCGCACTTACAAAGTTTTTATATTTGTTAAAGTAGGACGCGGGATTTCGATTCGTTAGTTTGTTTCTGAACAAATCAAAACTGTTTCTCTTAAGGCCTCCCGGGTAGTTATATCTTGATGCAAAATATTTATTTCTTGTAGCGCATATAATATAATAACTCCCACACTGGTTTCGGTGACGGTGGCCGTTTTAATTGAAACTAGGCGTGTTTCGCAGGAGTAATTTTATAGTGTCCTAGTGTGTGCGCAATACACAAGAGCACTCTCTCTTCCTTTACTCTCATAACCCAGTAAGACAGATGACCGACACGACTGGCGAGAGATCAGGCGCAGGACCGACTTTTTACGTACCCATCCGACGCATGGATCATCTTAATTGTGAGACAATCAGGTGATCAGCCTGCATTGTCCTAACCAAACTTGGAAATAACATGTTTCCAACGCGGAAATCGAACCCACGACCACTGAGTCAAGAGCAGAGCTCTGTACCACTAGACCACGGAAGCGTCAAGTTGTAGCACATACCAGAAATATAAGTATAAATAATGTTTTCTAATCGTAGAACTATCTCATTTCCAGGAGAGCGAGATACTGAAATACTTCGCAACGAAGGACGACTTGGAGCCTCTCGCTGAAAACTGCACTAAGGTGTACGTGTGGCACACACGAACGCAGAAACCCTCGATATTGGACCCCAAGAAACTGAAGCACCCGCCTCTACCTGATGGTCATATTGAGGTGTAATTGCTGTAAGACCCTGCGGGGCTGGCATAGCGTCAGTGGACATACGATAGACAAACTGACAGATTTCCTTTGTACATCCGTCACTTTGTCTATCTTACTGAAACACTTTCTCGATCGTTATGCTAGGGACCGCTGATTTATATTTTAGGACCGATTTATATTATCTTATGTTATCCAAGGGTCAGCGGAGATACAACGGAGCGCAGGAGCGGATTTTAATAATGCACTTGAAAAAAACCGTGAGTCTATTTTCTTTGTCCCTACGATTGCCGACCCGCGTAAAGTAGTGATGAGCTATGCGTGCGCTCACATGGCACGGCAATCGGGCAGAAACCGTGTGTTACCCGTGCTTATGTAAAATTCAAGCAGTTATACACTTTAGTGTAGTAAGTTTTGTTTTCATGTTGTCTGTGCTTACCCTTAGTGTTTAGGAGAGTGAAACGTTAAAAGCAAGTTTTTTACAACTCATTCCGTACTATAGCTTGACCACAAGAGCTATACCGCGCCTTGGGTATGGGCGCGGCGCGGTGGGGGAGGGTTACCATGGTTACAGGCCGTGCTACTCTGTCAGTTGGCCTTCAACGTTGACAGCGGTTGTGGTCAAGCTTTAATACCCTCTGCTAAAGACTAAGATAATATTAATCCGACCTGAGGAAGAATAACCCAATTCTTTTGTTATATAAATGGTGTGACAGTTTTGAATAAGCCTAATTATGTGATTATTACCAGCTATTTGATACAACGATATTAATTATGTAAAGTTTTTTACTTCAAGTGACGGCCACATTTAAAAACTTTTTTAATTATTTTTAAAAATAAACAAAATTTAGTAAGGACAAGTTCGTATTCTGTTTATATCAAACAAGGTTGAATTTCTCTAACTACTCATAAACAAGAATTAATCTTCGCGCACAATTTGATGGTAATGGGGTGAGCCGCATTATTCCATTTTTTTCATCCATTGCACGCTCAAAATTTATGGACAATGCGCCCCTCTCCGTTGCGCTCCGTCACATTTTGCGCGGAGTTTAGGTCCATTATTTAACTATGGACTAATAGAGCTAGCGCACACTAGTACCTTGTCACTGTGACTTTTTGTTTTTGCTTATGTGGTCAAGTCACAAAGATCAAATCTTATTTAATAATAGATACAAGCAATAAGTAGGTAATTTAATCCTGATGTTGTTACACAAAAATGTGTTAAAACATTATTTTTAACATTACTTTTGCTTATGTGGTCAAGTCACAAAGATTAAATCTTATTTAATAATAGATACAAGCAATAAGTAGGTAATTTAATCCTGATGTTGTTACACAAAAATGTTTTAAAACATTACTTTTAACAATTTTAATTAGAGTAAGTCCATTCGTAACCTCCCTGGATTCGCCCTTGGTCTATAAAAGAGCCCATACCAAGTGCACGCACAACCATATGGAATAAAAAAAGTTCTGGTGACAAGTCGCAAGTGTGCGCCTGAACCTAGCTACGGGCATCTTAAACACGGTTATTACTACATGTTATATGCACTAATGTCTACAGATATTATAATATTAAAATTATATCTGTGAAGTCTTGAAATTTTTTGAAAAACTTTCATATGTTTACGCGCTTTTAAAAATATACACGTGAACATCTGTACTAAAAGTTTGTTTAGTAATTATTAATATAATTATTAAATTTCCCTAAGTCAAACAAAAACATAACTGGCCTGCAGTTATGTTTTTATTGTGCGTGCGTTAATGTACTGTACATTAACGCACGGCGCTGGATCTTAAGGTCAACAGGTAAAACTCCGGCTAATACCGGCAATGCTTCGGTACTAGTAGTCCTATAAGCCTTACCTAGAAAAATTAACGCCAAATTTTGCTCCGTCGGATGCCCCGTAACAGATACTACGTAGATTTGTCGCGTTGTTTATCGGTTTTAAATGATAGGCCCCATGTTGAAGTAGATAAAAAAGAGACAGAAAGCTTAGTAAAAATAATACCTTGGCTGGTGTGTTGTATCTAATTAATAATGGTTATTCTCCTTACACACTTATAATGTCACCAATGTATATTATTATAAAGGTGTTTTTGACTGTGACAGACAAAAATCTAATAACATGCCACTCTATGAACTAGGCCATAGGTGTCATTTTCTACTGGAATTGGGTTTGCGAGTTGCGACCGAGGCCTCCACTGTTTGGTAGTGGCGTTGAGAAAGATAAAACCTGTTGCGATTTCAATAATGTGGCATTTAATTATAATTCTTGTCCTCCGCCATCACTTGTCGCGAGGATCAAAAAGTCAACGTTATAGAATAAACGTAAACAATTGATAATAGAATAAATAAACATTTTATGTTGTGATATCTCATATCTATGCCTTACTGCCTCAACCTCGTATCTTAAAAATGACTATTTTTAAGATACGAGGTTGAGGTGGTAAGGCATCGATACACAAATGAACAAAAAAAACAGTCTTAAATTGATGTCGACGCAACATCTTGTTAAAGTTTGTTTCTTAATTACAGCCCTAATAGTAACAGCTAAATATTTTCTACATTAGTTGGTACTATAATTTGAATATTATTGAACACCAGCATAAATTCATGAAGGAGCCATTTTTTAAAAGAAGAAGAAGAAGAAGAACACCAGCATAAATACTTTACACGTCACAAAATGATAATTATTGGAATTGAAATTGTTTGAAGTGAAATCAATAGGTTGAAATTTTATGGTCACAGAACAAAACTCGAATATAAAATATACAGCTATTATGCTTTCGCACAATCTTGACGGCGCTAGCGATCATTCACTATCAGTCAATTTTTTTTTTAACACACTTGTGCTGTCACTTTGTTTTTGACAATCACAGTTCGTATAGAAATTACAAATTTTTTCAGAGGGTATAGCTTAGATTGGGCGAAAGCATAATATCTATACAACTGTCGTTGTAATAATAATTATAGTTATTCTTTTGTAGGTATTATTCTGAGTAATCTTTACTTGTTAGTTAATTCTGTATTTAACTGGGATATTAATTATTATAATCCCGTAGACAATATTTTTATCATACTGTGATGAAAGCAACGTGCGGTCGCTAAAAAAACCGGCGTACGATTTCGATCTTATAGCAATAATGTACGAAAAAGGTTTATCTTCTACAAATTTTTGGAAACAAAAAAGCTGCTATATTTAACTTTTTTTATCAAAACTTAAGGGGCAAACGAGCTAACGGGTTACCTGGTGGAAAGCAACCGCCGTCGGCCATAGACACTCGCAACATCAGAAAAGTTGCAGGCACATTGCCAGCCGTAAAATTGTGTAGCTGCGAGGACTTATTGTAATTTAATTAGAAAATAAGTATAGTGTTTTAATTAAAACATATAATGAAAACAGTATAAAATGTTTTGTTCTTGTCTCTGACGTTTCAATAGTCGCTTCAAGACAAAATCGTATGTTTATATTTGCAGTAAAACAATTATATTATTTATAATAAATCATTTTATAAAAGTGAAACATAATTTGCAAAAATTCTGTTATGGCAGTATTAAGGGCAATAAAAAAGCAATTATATCCTAAGTTCTATTTTGAATTTTATCTACAACGTAACAAAGTCTAGGTTCGCTAGTTTAGTTAGTCTTCATTAAATACTAGTCTATATACTACTTATTTATATATTTATTTAAATTGTATTAAATTTTTCTTCACAGAATGATAATGAATAGATGACTTGAACAATTTTATTAAAAATGTTTTTTATAACATGTTATGCATATCGATATTATTTATTAGTATAATTTTTAGGTAATAATTTTATACTTTTTTCATATTTTAAAGGTAAAGGGATAAATGAATGATCAAATGAAAGAAATCAACGATTCGAAATAGATGTGAACATAAAACTGTCAGCCATATTAAACAAGGATAAAACTATTACTTATACTGTTGCTCTATCCTTGTCATTCGTTGTGCTCACCTATATGTGTTTTTTATAAATAATAATAATAATATTTTTTGGCATTGTGAAAGTCATATTATTTAATAACTATTTATGTTAAAAATGACTGCCAATTTAAGTATCTGTGCCACTTTCTCTGGTCTTTCGTGATTTGTTTTTCGTTTTGACCGCTTACTTAAAACGAATAAACGAATATTTAGTTTTAAGTTTATTTAGTCAAATTATTTTGTATATTAATTTTATGTACACTGTACATTCCTCTTTAAAATATATAATTACTTCCAATAAAATGTCATGTTCAACATCACAATTAATTTTATTGTCAAGCACAAATAATAATGATATTATAATAAAGTAATTTTATTTAGTAAACGTTAGAAACTTGCAATATTAAGTAATAAATAAATTATTTAGACATTTCGGAATATAGTTTTAAGTGAACTTTATAGAACAGAAAATTTTATTTTTGTTATTTCGCAGATAGAAATAATATATCTAACTAGAAATGCTTGTAAAAAGGAGAAAATATTAAATAGTAAAATGATACATCATAACTTGTTCCGACTGATTTATTTTTTTGTATTCTTGATCTTTATATAAATGGTATGATTTAGACAGTATATTACAGTCCCATTTCTAAAATTAAGCAACAAAAAATAATAATTTTACATAAACAACTCAAGATAATTATTGTTGTATATATCCCATATGTATAAAGGTGATCACACATTTGTCGGCACTGTACGCCGCATTTCTTGATAGTCTGGTATCCATATTCATGGATCCACTTTATGGAGGCTGCTCACCTTCGCCTAAAGTTCTCGGGCGAGAGTCTCGTGGCAAGTCCCGAAAGCGGCTGACAGGCGAGTCGAGGCAAGTGCATACCATTTACACACGCGCTCGGGCGGTCTCGCTAAGGGTGAATGCGTGGTTTCTCCTATCAATATTGTATACAACGAATAAAAATGCCGTACGATGATGACAAATAAGCGATCACCTTAATCGGATATTGCCGTTTAAAATTTAACTACATACTTAAAGTCGCTTAGGCTAAATGAAATATTATGATCTATTTACTATTGTCTTTGTAGCGCCTGAAATATTACATAATAGGTACAGTGGACAATATAGGATTTTTTTTTCACTTTAATTACTCTACTGTATAAGTTTATATTGTGGTACTGAGGTTTCGTTGATCTGTATGTCTTGATATTTGAATATATTCCTAATGGCTTAATGAAGCTTTAATTTCGAAAGCTCAAAATGTGTCGGTCTAACTCGAAGACTTTTAGATAAATATTAGCTTTAATGAAATGTACTTAGATGATATTAATTTATATTTAAGTTGTTGGTATAGTATAATGGTGCGTTCACAATACAAAAAAAAAACACTTTCAACCATTCGAATAAAAAGTTCCTTGTCAAAAAAAAATCTCTAAAAATTTCATGGCATATTTTATACGTAAAATGTGTGTTCGTGCCTTTATATTTTAGAAAATAATACAGTACCCGGCCAAAAAGATTGCACATCGGCCTTTGGAAAAAGACAATCAGCTAATGTCGGCTTCGTATAGCGCTATCTCTGTCGCACGCTACGTATGTGACGTCTTGTCCAGTCTTAGTATATATACTTTATCCTGTGGTCTTGTCAGTCGTTGTTCAAATGCGATGGAGTGCGTTGGCGTCCACTTCATAATACCTATATGGAGCTGATAACACCCTCAATTTTAGTTATTTTTAGTAAAAAATAATTTTAATAATATGGCATCACTAGGAAAAGAAAGAACTAACATTTTGGAAGAAACAACTAACATTTTGCAACTTTCGAGTACATACAAATTTTTTCTCATAAAATTTTGACAAATCCTTTAACTTACCTATTTTATAATCTAGCTAGTGTATCTAGCTACACATCAAAACCACATTATTTTAATTTAAAACTAGCTGACCCGGCGAACTTTGTTCCGCCTTAATGGCAATAAATAAGCAGATTGTGTTTTTTTATTGCAAAATCGAACGCTGTCGAACGGGATAAAAAGTATCCTATGTCCGTCTCCTGGATCTAAGCTAGCTCCCTACCAATTTTCAGCCAAATCTCTTCTGCCGTTCTTGAGTTATAAATGGTGTAACTAACACGACTTTCTTTTATATATATAGATAATAAAAAAGTTAAATCTGTACAATTAATAATTTTACAAACTAATAAATGTGGGGGTAAACTTGGGAACAGTAATAGAACACAAATCAACAAAAAAAGTTGCCTGTACACACTAATCTCCATAAGTACTGAATGGATTTGAATAAATCTTTGTTTATTTAATAGCTATTAAGTCTAGGCAACATGTACAATACTTTTTATTCCGAAAATGTACGGTTCCCGGTGATATACAAATTTTTGCGCAAAGTTGCGTGCATCAGCTAACTAGTTTGTAATATAGAGGTTAGTGTAACCAACATAAAAAATCGCACATTCAAACAAAATCTTGAGCTTTATATTATTAGTATAGAAGTAAAGATAATACAAAATATCTATAGCGACAACACAGCAAAAATACAATTAGAAGCATTAAAAATTCAAGAAAATTCAAAATGGAATAAAGTAAGGAATAAAAGTTTGTCGGAATGGTATATAAAGGAGTATGTTAGGCATAAAACTGAAGGAGCGACAGAAACTGAATGTTATACAAAAAGCAACAAAGCTAACAGATATAATGGAAAAGGTTAAAACCATTAATTGTAGCTTAAATGGACATGGCCCTCTTGTGAAATTGGATTTTTGCACACATAAGTTTTAATATGGAAACTATTGGTTGTATCCATACTTTCATACTTCCATACTAATTATATTATAAATGCAAAAGTGTATCTTCACAACCAAACCGCTGAATGTGTTTGGCTGAAATTTTGTAAGGAGATACTTTGAGTTCCCAGGAAGGACATAGGATACTTTTAATCCCGGGAAAATGTATGCTTTCCACTCAATAAACAAACTTTGGTGCAATGGAGTTGTACATAACTCTAAGTGTCTATCCCTGCATCTATTTCTTATATTGTATAAGGAACCAATAATGTACCCTAGCACTCAAGAAGATATGGAAGATATTAGGCTCTCTAATGTTCATAAAAATTGTTTCCAGTACTTCATAGAATCCAATCTATTCAAAATTTTTATACAATTTTAGACTGACTGATAAGATTCTAGTAAATGTGTGGTGTTTTCAGATTATTATTCAAATTATAATTTTCCCAAAACACAAATACACAACAAATAACACACCTCACACAAAGCTTACAGTGAAAATATTATAATATGTATTATTTTTTAGATGGTCTGCCTCAAAGTTAGTAAAAATATACTTTTAAGAGTTTATTTTAATACAATAGATTAGAAAAATTATTTTTTCAAGATTTAAAAAAATTTATAAACTAAAAATTATAATCATATTGTTTATAGATTCAAATTTAAAATACCAATGTATTTAAGTCATCAATTGTTAGTTCTAACGCCCACGATTTGAACTTAAATCTCCTTATACAAGACAAAGAGAATTGTATTCACTTACCAGGATTATCCACCGCAACATGGAAAGCTACTAAATTGCGTGCCTCTCGCCCTTCCTCTTGAACCAGCTGTCGCACCTCTTCCATTGCTCATCAAACAAAATGATACATTTATCGAAATACGAACAGCAAAATTAAGTACATAGCTCGTATTCATAAATAGAAAGATGTTGTCTTCGAATGCAAGTAAATATCTTACAACAAAATTGTATACACGAATTAAACAACTCAGTACGAAAAAGTATTATATTGCACTAAAATTAACAAATATTTAGAAGAAGAAAGCTTGAAACGGTAGCAAAATATTTTCATAACAATTTTCAATTGGCTTTGCATTTGGCATTTTTTGGCATATAGTTTGACTTTTGATTTTTTAATTTTACTGTCAAAGTCAAAATACCTTTTTATTTAATATGTCGTTTCAAACATGTAACCATGGCTAGTGTCTGGTAGAAAGCGGGAAAACAAATATCTTTACACCTAAGCATTCGTATAAAAAGACAAACCTGTCAAAACGTGGCAAGTTCAAAGATTCTTTTAAGTTAAGTAAGGTCAGTGGTTACTGGTTCTACACTGTAGTCTTTTTAGTCAGGTATAATTTGGCAAACAAGGTTTTACTTACGTTCAACAGCCAGTCATACTATAGAAAAAATACTATAGTAAATTAAATTATATCATATGAAATATCCCAAACGGGGAGGCATAAGCCAAGAAGAACAATATCCCATTAAAAATATTCTGTAGAAAAGCAGGCCAATGGTCGGGTTTATCTATAAAATGTATACAAAGACATGCCAAGTTAAAGGTTCCTCATTGCAATTTGTTTATAATAGAAATAAAGACTGGCTCTGACCATATTTTATTCGTTAGTGGATACAAGTCTACGGCCAGTCGTATAAAATTAACTAAAATAATTAATGATAAACAAATCACAGTGAGAAATCTTTGACTTGACATGCCTCTGTCTTTTTTTTTCGGCAGTTTTTTTCTGTTCTGGTTAGTATTTAGATGGGTGACCGCCAGAGAATAACAGTGTTTTAATGATATTTAAAGGTGGTAAGTGAGCAGACAAGTGTTGTTGTTGCGCAAGTGCGTTGCCGGCCTTTTTGAGGGAATAGGGAATGGAAATTCGGCCATCAGTAAACACATTCACTAAACGTAACACAGCGCAAAACCGTTTCAAGCCAGTTTTCTGTGAGGCCGTGGTATCACTCCAATTGAGCCGGCCCATTCGTGCTGAAGCTTGGCTTTCCGACGGCAAGGAGCATCCGTATTACCATAAAGGAATTATACCTATAATTGGTCTATGGTATTACTTACTTGAGATCGGAAAATATCTCATTGGCTGTGGCACACGTCTCCACCCGAGTTCGTACCTGCACCTTCTCGAGTGCGAACCAAAGGTCTTACCCACCCACTAGGCCACGGACGCTCTTTTTTGTTTTTGTTTTGGCACGGACGCTCTTACGTGTACGGTGTAAAGTTTTTTGAATTTCTTCTTCTTCTTAAAAAATAAGTCCTTCTTCTTCTTACACAATCACTAAACGTAACACAGCGCAAAGCCGTTTCAAGCCAGTTTTCTGTGAGGCCGTGGTATCACTCTAATTGAGCCGGCCCATTCATGCCGAAGCTTGGCTTTCCGACGGCAAGGAGCATCCGTATTACCATAAAGGAATTATACCTATAATTGGTCTATGGTATTA
>JAOTAV010026043.1:0-21449 GCA_026546445.1 Cyclargus thomasi
TGCAATACTTTTATGGACCGTTATTTGGATCGTATAGTTATATGAGTAACATCAATATCTCCGTAGGATTTTAATATAAACTCCAGGGACAAGAATTTCGAAATTTCGTGAGAATTACCCATATATTTTTAGTTTTTGCCCAAAAATACCAATATTTGGGAACGTGATGTTTATCGAAGATAAAAGTAGACATGTACTTTACATTCTTTGAACTAAGTCTAAGCCAAATCAAGTCATTTAGCTACTTCTTTTGAGCGCGAAGAAAGGACAAACAAACTCACTTTCCCATTTATAATATTAGTAAGGATCCAAATATCGTTACACATCTGATGGTATCTACATTTTACTTTAAAAAAGTCTTTTAAATATTAAAACATCTTACAACTTTGCTTTCTGCACTCTTAAACATTTTACAAAAATATTTAATGTGACTTGCGAAAGGTACAAAACTTTTCCATTTACGTTTTTTTTTTGCAAAAGCTTTATATATGAATTTTATATCCTTTAACCAGTATAGCTTCATGCGAGTATATTACTAGAGTATCACTTACAGCAAGGCATTTTAATACAACTTTTAAGAACTACTCTTAAGAAAAGGTCTACTATATTATGATATACATGAGACTTTTATTGCAATTTTATGATAACTGCTACCCATAATCATAACTCAAAGTTAGTATTAGAAAAAATGGAAGATAAAGAAAAAGGTTGATGTAATAAAATAGAATTATGACTTAGAAATTCTTACTCTCAGTAACTTAGCAGGTCCTTGATAAAAGGAAGGTACGTAGAAAATTATACATAGTAGCCAACTGAAACGAGAAAAAATTTAAATGATATTATTACTGGTTATATAAGAAGTTTATTGTATAATCATTTTATTGCACTCGGCACTGATGGTTAGAATTCAAATGTCTTACAACTTACTCCCTTATTCATAAAAATATTTAAACAGTCTTTAACTAATCAAGATTCGCAGTCCTTTTCTGGAATACTGAAAGCGTCATACAACAGAAAGGGACAGCGAATCGTGATTAACTAAAAACTGTACTGTAAATATTTTAATGAATAAGGGGGTAAATATTTAAAATATGCTTTTAAGACGTATTACCTAACTCCACACACGGTAGCGTGTCAAAGTCAAGTTCAAGCATCTTGAATTATTTTGCATTCTACTATTTGCATTACTTAATACCTAAAAAAATAATATTCTTTAATTGAATTTATGTTACATTTCTAAAATCCCATGTCATACGTATGAGAACACAAGAAAATGTTTCTTTGTAACGAGATACGAAAACCCTACGAGCGGGTAAATCGGACGGAAATGTTTTTTTATTTCCTTATCCACCCCATCTCGCCTATATAAGCGACACTCCACACGTTGACACATGATGGAACAATTGATGGACAAGTGACTGCGAAAAATAGATAAAATTGCTAGTGTATTATAATTAAAACTAATCAATCGGAACTTAACGCAACGTAATATAAGAGGTTATGTTACTACCCAAGTACGTGCTTTTGTTGACGTTTCGGTCATGTTGCAACAACCGTGGCCACGAGGGTATGTCGAGAAGAGTATTAATATTATTTAAAGCGAACTTTCTAGGTTGACCTCTAATTTAAGCGATTATAGTGGCAATTTTGTAAGCAATCGTGACCCTACCATTTTCTTCATGCCCCAAAAAAGCTTTATGATCCAAACTGACTAACCAACGTTTTATACATTGACGCGTATTTTCAACTGTTACAAATGTTGTTTGTGTTTAAAACAAAACACATTGATTCTATGAAACATGCATTGTATTTTTATGTGGTTTGGCGCTGGGTTTTGGCAAATAAACCGAACTTTTAGCATAAATTATTCTGCGGTTTTGTACGCTGCTTTAAAATTAAATTACATAAATATTCTTTTTTACAATTGCTTTATTAAACTTTGAATTACAGGAAACTACAGTAAGGTATATTTTTAAACGATTGCGCAAGTGTATACCTAAATAATAAAGATTGATACCTAATAAAAAACTAAACGAAGAAAAAAAACATTAACTATAATAATTTCTCATTGGCAAAATGACTCTTGCCGAATTTAGCATGAAGGCAGGTGTGAAACAGCTATCCCTAAAACAAAATATCGGCATTTGTAGTTATTTCGAAGGTAAAATTGTATATTGGCAAACAAGCCCTGATTATGTTTTGGGAAGTGGAATTTGACGACCTCTGTGGCTCGGTTGGTAAACGCGTTAGTAGCATAAACCAGGGCTTTCGAATGCCAACGACGGAACAAAAGGTTTTCAATGTTCCCGAGTCTTGGATGTGCATTAGATACCTTAAATATGTGTAGAGTATAAAAGTATTAAATATATATTACCTTTGTCTGGTGCCCGTAGCACAAGTCCGTCAGGTACTGACCAAGGGACCAGACTGAAATGGTGTAAAGCGTCCAAAGATATTACTATTATCATTATAATATATTATTATTATAAAAATAAACAAATCATCCATGTATGGATGTAAACACACATCTACATCAGTCAGGTTCATTTCATCTAAAGACTGCATATACAATTAAACATGTTAATAGTTCTGTCAGTTTGTCTGAGTTAAGCTGCGCGTGACAGTTGGCCAACGGATTAATCCCGGCCTAATTAGTTAATCTATTTAGTCCACCTTCTACATCGAAATACTTTTATATAATGGTACTACTAATGTTGTTAAAAGTATTAAAGCGTAACAGTAAAGACTAAAGGCCGCCCTGTGGTCAAAATTCAACCATGAATATTTAAATCCATCGTGTATAGGATAAAAAAATTATACTGTCGCAGACTTCAATTTGGTAATAAGTATCGTTAACAGGCCATTAAATTTTATTTAAAAAATTACAGACTCTAACCACAAACAAAAGAGAATTTCGTGTATGATTATCGTGTCATGTCAAAATATTGTAGTGTGCGTAGCGTTTTGTCTATTAAAAATATGCAAGAATAAAGCATATTTTAAAATAATATTAGTACTGGACGCTCATCTTCCATATCAACTATAACTGGGAGAAATTTCATGCTTTTGTATCTATGCGTCTTTCGTAAAAAGGGGTACAATTTTTTTCGCTTGCGTATTAATATATAGATATATGTATGTAAAACTACTTGACTACACTAACGTATAGAAAGTTTCAAAAACTACTTTTGGCTCATTTCACATTGCTATAACGCGCGTCGAGTCCATCTATACTTTTATAGTCTATCTAATATATAAAATTCTTGTGTCACAGTTTTCGTTGACATACTCCTCCGAAATGACTTGACCGATTTTGATGAAATTTTACTATCACCGGATAAGCACAAAATATTTCATCAAAATCGATAAATATTAAATATAGATGTTGGCCGATTCTCATAGATACCGATCTATGAAAACCGAATATGAAGATCTATTCTTTATCCCCCTAAATGTTAGGGGTAAGTACAACCCTATTTTTTTTTGGCAAAAACAACGTTCAGCTAGTATCCATATAATTTCTTTTATCCATGTACCTCTTCACACCCAATTCACTAAACCGATTATGCTAAAATTTGGTGTGGACATACTTTGAGTCCCGGGGAAGGACATGGGATAATTTTTACCCCGGAAAAATGAACGGCTCATGCGCGATAAACGAGTTTCAGTGTATTATATAATAATAAGGCTCAGAAGTAATCTAATCCCTATATATAAAATGTCTAAAAGGGGTAATAAATACCCCGTGGGAGAAGTCAGGCCCACCGATATTCACACTCCAGCGAGCCAAAGAAAATTGGATGGCGTCTTTACGGACTCCTAAATTATGTAAAAACCTCAAACCTTTTCGCTTAATGCGGCTAAGGAAACGAGATCTCTTTAACCTGCCACACACGCAACGACGAAACTCCACAGTTCGTAAGCAACAAGCACCTGTTCATACATTTTTTGTTTTAGTTCTGTGAATAAGGGTGGTTCAATTAAATTGAAAAAAATAGAGTGCTTTGTCTTTAACGACATAACTTACCAGTTATATCGTTAATAGTAATATTAATTATTATTTAAATGATACTGATACTAACCCCATTTATTTCATAAAAATATTTAAGCAATGTTTAGCTAATCAAGGTTCGCTGTACCTTTCTGTCGTGTGACGTTTCAAATATTCCAGAAAGAGACTGAGAATCTTAATTAGTTAAACACTGTTTAAATATTTTTCTGACTCCCTAGTCAAAAAAATATTTTGGGTAGCATCATATTTTGAGATAACACGGCATGGATTAAGCTAAACATATTATTGGTATAAGACTCTTGAATGCATATTCAGAGAGTATGAATATGCATCAATACTAATGTAGGTATAATATATCACTATCTATGTGTACAGAGGTCAAACTGCGCGGTTATAACGTAACAGTGTGTAGCACTCATAACTCTTTATATCACGAACGGTTCAGATCAATAGCACTGTAAAAGCAATGGATTTTTCAGTACAGAATTCTTTATTGTAGCTCGCTTTTTCTCGATGATTGTTATTTTAGGATACAATCACAAACAGTGTTGTAATGCAATGATTATTATTATTATTATTTTATCATATAACATATTATATTTTTTAAAAATACCTTACCTCTGCCTGACTTTTTTTTTTCGCGTGAAGTTCAATAATTAATAAAAAAAAGTTTTTTGAAAAACATGATGATTTTTCGAGACCGAAACAGTCCATGGTGCACCACATCTCTTCAACTAAGTCTATACTAAAAAAAATACCACTGGTAGCTTCGTTCAATAGTGAAGGAAGAACAACGAATACGCTTTTCCTTTTGTAATATGAGTAAGGATAAGGATCAATGCTTTTGAACATTCGAAATTAAAATATTTAATTTTACCGCTTATTTTTTAATTATTTAGGCAATACTCAAATAGAAACTGTTGGGTAAATTCTAGCAATTCAAGCATTAATCCTAGGGAAAGTTTCGACCAAGCTAAGGTAAGGCTAAGTTTGTTTAAAAGCACCTCGTACTTGCCCCTAGCGATAATGAAATCTGTAAAACCGTATTTAAACACCTGGATACCTAGATCCCCGGATTTAAGAGCTTAGACTCCAGCTTTTATTGCTTTTGTGGAAGTGCAAAGTATATTCCAATTTCCACCCGATACACTTTACATACATTTTAAGGTCGGTTCACATCGCTACGTGATAGGTCGATGCACTTTCAAATGATTCATTGTAAACTTAATTTTATTTACTGTATAAATTAGGCCACAAGAATAATTGAGTATATCTTAAGTATAAGTATGATGTGAGATACTTAAGTAATAATTAATAATTACTTAAGTATCCCATAAGTTATAAATAATTTTTCTACTCAATTTCTATTCGAGACTCTACAAAACCATATTTTCTAAGAATAAAAAATGAATCTCCTTGGTATAGACAGGTGGCACTATTAAAAAGTATTGTAGTTAAATAAAATACTAAACAATACCGAGGTAACAGACAAACACACTTTCACATTTATAATTTTAATATGGATAAACATACTATATATAGTAATTTAATAGGTACCCTAATGTAATAATAATAATAATATTAATAGTTTAGCATACATGAATGTAATAAAGCTAACACTTTTTTATTAACTTTTAGTTCTAGTCCAAGAAATATATCTTCTAGTAACTAAGAAATATTATTTCTTTAACATTCCAAAATAGAATACCATTGAATACATGTCAAAATTCTGTGCCATAAATATCGAAGAGACGTGCTGGTGAAATAAATAGCGGTTTTACTTTGAACATAAAGTTCTTCCTGACAGCCGCCTCCAGCCGCTTCCTTGGAAATGCTTTGACGGGGCGCATCTTCCATTTTTCGTTTATCATGCATTTATGCGCGCTTTTCGCTGGGCGCATAGCGCGCACGTGGCAAAAAAGGAAACTCGATGAGTTTTGACATACCAATTGCTACTTTTTTTTAAATGACAAGCGACCTTTTGATATCTCAAATCACTACGATTTGTCCATATTTCGACACGCACCCAAGCTGACCTCCCCCGCTAGCCAAAATCCACGCATGTAACGCCTACAGAAAAATCTAATTGTATGAACTTGACCGTTATAGGTTTGCAAAATATATCAACTTCATATAATTACACTTTTCCATGGGCGTTAACGCTTACATAAAATGGATTTTGCTATAAGGGGCTAGCTGCGCTCGCGAACGGCATATTCATAATTATTTTCAGACTCTGTATCAAAATATGTGGTGTGGTGTGGTAGTGTAGTGGTTTAAGCATGAAGAGTAACAGAACAACAAAAGTGTGCCTGTCTGGCACACTTTTGCATTTATAATATTAAGTGTGAAAGTATGAATTTGACTAAAAATTTTGTTAAAAGTCAGCCACAGCCCACAAAGTTAGTAGTAATTAAATTGCGGATTGAGTCGGAGATTGCTTCTTCTGTATGTATGACGTCATTCTGCATGATCGTCTAGAGGAAGCATTATGCAAAAACGGTAAATCAATCAGTAGGAAAATGTTGAAATAGATAAATCCACGCACGCCCTAAAACCAGGTATCAATATGCCGTGTCACGCGAGAAATTTTATAACATTCATCATTCGCCCCCATAGTGTCATTTAAAACAAAAAGTACTCCTATGCGACCCTAGTAATCAGATTTTTTTTAGAAAAAAAGAGACTTTAAGATCTAACAATATAAATATATAAATAAATGTGGTTTTCAATAATATGCAAATATATGTGAAAGAAATGAAATAAATAAGCTACAAGTTGTTATGAGAAGAAAAATTAGTAATTGCCTTATATTAAAATAGTATTTATTTACTTTGTCCACTTAAGTATTTATTATTATTCATTGCATTTCCACTACTAAAATAGTAATAAAAAGACTGTGTAGCTCTGGCATCTTGCCTCAGCTTATCTCGTACTAGCTTTTCCCCACTGCTTCGCTCGTATGGAATTCAAAATCCCCCAAAAATACAAATACTAAGGAAATATGACGTTTTTCCAAGTAATGGTAGCCTATTTTACTCTTTATCCTTTCAAATATGTATACGCCAATAATCACTCATTACTCGCGTACGATTTGAAAATTGCGTAGCCTATGTTCCTAATCATTCTTTGACCTAAGTATTTGCCAAAAATCAAGTCGATTAGTCGGGCGTGAAGGAAACACAAACAAATACACTTTCGTATTTATAATGTTGGTATGGATTAACCCGACCAAGTGTGACAAATGAAGGCTGCTGGTATCACGCCAAGGTCACTGAACTTCTGTCGTAAATGGCGTCGCGTTAGCTCCGGACTGGAAATGAGATACGTATGTTTGTTACTAAGAGCATTGGCAGACTGAAATAACAACATAATAAATTGTTGTAGGAGTGTCACCGCTTCCTGATAAGTGTCAGATAGGCTATCCACAACTTTTTGGACAGATTCTTCATACATAATCTGTCAATAAATTGTGGTATCTTAGTATTTATACATATCCGCAGTAGCGTAGATGATAAACTTACACCTTCTCATGGACAATAAATAATTTAATATAAAAAAAATATAATTATTCGGATATCCTACAGAAAAAAAACAATTATGTGTTTTTTCTCTCTAAATTTCAACACTATACACCTAGTTTTATAAGCATATAATAATATCACATTGGAAATTTAATAATGAATTTGCGAAAACATTAGTGTAATATCACTAGCTGTTGCCCGCAACTCCGTCAGCGTGGTGACTTTTCTCTTGAAAGTTTTTTACAAACCTCACGGAGATCTTTCCAACGAATGCAAAATCGTGGAAATCGGCTCGTGCGTTCTGGAGTTAAATCATCACGTAGGAAAACTCGACTTATTTTTACATATTTGATAAACATTAAACTAGTGCATTATTTATTTTAACAAACATAAAATGCATTTAAATAAACACAAATATAATTAAAATATTGTAACTATTTGTGTTGAATAATTAAACTCCAATCAAAATTTCTATGTTAGTACCCACTTTACAACAGCAAACATTAATCAAATTTGTTTATGTAACTTTACTGTGGAAATGAGAACAAAAACCTTAACAACTTTTTAATACATCCCCTGAATTTCCTTACTATTAAAGTACAATTACGGAAACGGGCGACTTTATTAGGGTACGGAAATTTTCAATTCATGTGGTGGACCGGTTAGATGCGACTATTATATTGCGATTGGCGATTTTCAAAGTGCAGATGTGTCTTTACACAAAGCTGTCTTAAGTGAAATTTTACGTCGTAGACGGCTGTAAAATGATTTCACTGATTATAAGATTAGCTCACTGTAAGTTATAAAAAACACATTCTTTTTTAGACAAAAAAGGTAAGAATCTAAATAAGATATTTTTTTTAATAAATAAGGAGACAAACGATCAAACGGGTTACCTGATGGAAAGCAATTACAGCCGCCCATGGACACTACCTTTTACTTTTTAACGGGACCGGCTTTTTAAAGAGGGAATACGCTCTCTTCTTGATGGTTTGCTGATTGTAGCGGTCCGGAAATAGTGCTGGTGATAGTTCATTCCAGAGCTTTCCTGTGCGAGCAAGAAAGTTACGCGAAAAGCGAACTGTGAAACTGTGAAAGAAATTTATTCAGATGATGTGGGTAGTAAATTTTCCGCATAGGTCGATGGAGAAAAGTTGTAGGTGGAATGATTCCGAACAATCCCTCTGAGCACTCCTCGTGATAGAGAAGGATGCAGAGCGAAGCTACATCTCGGTGCAACTCCAGTCCAGCTTATTTGAAACACTATAGCAATCAACAATCCGAACGGCCCTTTGCTGGATACGATCTAGAGGGAGCAATTGGTATTTAGGTGCCGCTGCCCAGAGATAAAAACAGTATTTAATATGAGGACGATAAATAACATGTGCCTTATACAGCTGTAGGCGTTGGTTCGGACTGAAATGCTGTCTCGCTCTGTTAATAACACCAAGCTTCTTCGAGGCTAACTTAGCCTTACCAGATGAAAACGAATTGAACTTCACTCGATATGTTTACGCCAAGTATTTCAATGCTGGGGGAGATTATTAGAGGAGTGCCTTCTTCACGAACATTAATGTCTTTTTTTGAGAATGTTTGTTCTGAGGTAATAAAGGAACAAACTCTATATTCGAGTGAGGTTAAATCTTCAAGTAGAGAGTGAACTTATCTCCAGTTCGGATTTCAGAGTAGTAATAAGTTTGAAAAGTTGAGTAAATCTGTTGAGAATAACTGTGCATAGCGAGGATTTTAAACTTATCTAGTACGGACTACATTTATTACATTTCTTGTAATACGGCTCATTCGAAGATACTTTTCTTTAGGTATGAAAAAGAATGCTTTGCACAACTAACTGGTTTTCTTAACTTTATATACATGCAGCTTTTTTAAGGCTTTCTTTAAACGATAGAACTTAATTGTCTTTAATAAGGTGTGACAAAATCAAATTGTATACATTATATCGTTATTTCTGAGTTTTTCTGTAAATGAATATCAAGCGAGTACAGGGGGGTTAGCCAGGACCTAAATGTTTTCGCTTCTTTTTAGAATTGCCAATCAAAATGTATGGAAATGATACAAGGCGGAACGAACGCTTATGTCATTTCCATACATTTTGTTTGGCGATTCTACAAAGAAGAGAAAACGTTCTGGTTTTAGCTAACCCCCCAGATTATGTAAATAAAACACCAAAACAGATTTACCACGTGAATCGTGCGATGCTGATATTCGAATGCTTCGGCTTATGAAGCTCGTTGTAGGAACTATGTTGTGTTTGCAGTTTCAACTGATACATCTTACACTATTGATAACGAGTAAAGATTTGTATTTTGCATGTTTTTGTTTATACACGGGTACGAGTTAGACTTTCAAATACAGATCCTATTTCGATTAATAATAATGTCACGATTCTCTCAAAGATAAACACACACGATCCCAAGGGATTCAGTAAAATATATGCATGTGAATTAATAACGAAATTGGGACGAAAGCTACTGACAACTTATCTAACTTATTTTAAAATTTTAAAACCTCAACTCATTTGTTGCAACTCTTACCTACACCCTGCACACTTAATTAAAATTAAACAGGAATTAAAATAATCTCTTTGTCCGAACGTCACTGTCAAATTGTTTGAAATTAATCGGACACACAAATCAATTCGCTATTGAAATTCACACAATGGCGCCCTAATTGTGATAAACTAATAGCGGGGACTGTGCTGTTACACGTAATGACTTTTAATACTAACGGTTACTAAAAAGAATAAGTCAATAGTGTGACATAATAAGGATGCCTCTTGGGCTGTTTGTCCACGATTAAATTTCACCTTATAGCATAGATTACAGATTTCATTTTCCTCTTCGCCAATACAGACGGCGACGAAATGGGCCCTAGACCAATGTCTATAAAAATTTAACGTATAGATCACGAAATGTCATTTTAAAGGTCCGAAATAATCTCGTTGAAGGTGTCTTGACAACGTTTTTTTTTAAATTTATCATGGTCTGCAAATAGCGATAGCCATCCATGAGCCATTTCCTAATAATTCGGTACTTTTGGCCAACAAAACATGGGTTGTTTTTTCGATATTTAGAAAAGCGAAAAAATTTTCAGTTGCTGTAAAAATAAAAGATAACGAACAGTAACAACGGAATAACGTGCCAATAGCGACCGAAGAGCAAAGTTTTTCGAGCCTTTAAACTTATGTTACCCTGTATTTACAAAATCTAATTTCATAGCGTCGTGCTCGCAGCTGTCACAAATTGCTGTACGCTCTCAATTTCATATACAACGACTTTTACTAATTCCAGTGAAATGGATTCTGTTAATAATAATCGATCAATTCGATATTTAACATATATCAAATATTCATGTTTAAATTCACATTAAACAACTGCCCCTCTGGACAAGTGGCAAGCTATAAACTTTAACGATAAAAGCTTGTTTTTGTATGGGATTGACATTTTCGAACGACGACTAGATCACGTGACTTTTTGTTTGACAACGTCAATCCCATACATAAACACGCCAAGCGATTTTCGTAAATGATAATCGTTTGCTACTTGTCTAGGGGGGCTGGGCAGGCTTCATAGATTTACGAATAGAATAAAACTTTAGCGTTATATATTAATTTCTATGATACGATTGCCAATAATGTTACAAACTTTATCAGCAATCTTACCATAGAATTAGTCGGTAAATAGCGATCGTCCCTTCCTTTTTATTCTGTAGGTCGTTCAGTTTTGTTTCAAAACAAGTTTTTACTCACAGACCAACCGTTTGTAATGAACTGCTATTTGACAAAAATGGCACTTCGATATAATTATAAGCAGGATAATTTTGTTTAATGTCTCTATTGCTTCAATAAATATAAATGTTGTATTTTCAACGGTTTTACTTATAACTTACCAACAAAATATTCTAGCGTCAATAACAAACAGCTTTTACACAAGAGATTTTTGTCCTTATGTAGTTTATATTTATTATACAATAAATACAAAAAGTTCTGCCTTCCTCTTCCTGCTTGAGCCACTAAAAAATTTGGAGGTTAACCATAAATAAATTTTGTTGTGATCGCAGATATCAACTGTCTATATCTTCGCTGATATGCCTTCCAAGTTTTCCAAGTTCAATTTAATCTAAACCTAAAATAAATGTTTCAGTAACTTATATTTTACTTACCAAAAACTATTACAGCGTTAATTTAAACTTTAGTTATATTATTAAAGATTTATGTAAGTTTTCACCAAAACCCGCTGACTTTCAGTGGCTTGCCCGAGCCGCTAAATTTTAATGTTCGAAAAGGGGTATTCAAATTATACATTATTAATCTTACAAATTATATTTGCATGTTATTAATACATTTATGTCATTGAGATAAATGGAAGTATAAAGAGAGGGTAGTTTATTTGTTTTCTGTAAACGTAAATTTTGGCGTAACAAAATTTTTGGAAGGTACCATGAACATTACAAATTAAATGTGTACGTATCTTTATAATATCAATAAGCAGGTAAAGATGCCCGCAACTTTGTTGCGCCTTGTTGCATTCGTTTGTGTCGCCGTAAGCGTACATTTTATTTTGGTATAAAAATATACCTCGTTCTTTCTCGTTACTTTAAGTATCTCCATGCCAAATCTTATCCAAATTTGTCCAGTAGTTAAGCGTGAAAGAGTAACGGACAGATAGAGTTACTTTCACATTTTTTCCCCGAACCTATCAAATCGCAATATATTTCACAAGTTCAAAGATACATTATCCGAGACATGTCCAAGGCAGCACTTCATGAAGTCTCGCCGTCAAACACAGTTTGGCGAGATTTAAAATGTAAGAACCTCATGTATTTTATTGAATAAATAAAAAAAGTGGCCACTGGGCAGCTAGTATATCAGAAAAAGCAAAAGAAGCCACGGTTAAAGCTTCAAGACATTTCTTAAGTTAGACTAGTCGGTGGAAACTTAAGAGTTATTATAAGTCATCGTGGAACAGTGATGTATTACAGAGTTGATGCAACCACAACACTGAAATATGAACATCTTGTGTAGTCTGTAGAGTGTAACAACGAGGCCACAAAACTTCATTGCGTTGCGTTATCGTAGCATCGTTGACGCGCTTCTAATCTGGCTAAATAAGTAATATTGCTAAGAGTAACAGGGATTATGCAAGATTTTTAATTCTCTGTTAAAATAAGTCTATATAGTTATTGAAAAACGATGTAGCCCAATTAGTTTGACAAAATTAAAAATAACAAAGTCTGGTCTTTAAATTAGTCAATTAGAAAGAGAGATCTGATGTTCATACTGAATAACGTTTTGAGAGAAAGAGATGGGTAGAAAACTTAAATCACTGATAACTTACTCATTTCCCAACAGAAATCTCAGATTTTTTGTCACACTCTATATCTTTAAGCCTGTTATCATAATAATTTGCATTTAATAACATTTGTTTTATACGGATATTCCCTATTTCTTTTGTCTTTTTTCTAGCAAATTACTACTAATATTAAAAAAGTTACGTTAACATTTTCAGATTGAATTTGAAGTAACTATATTTAATTGAAATTATTAGATTTTTTATACTTTGCCAAGAAATGTACTATTGCTCTTTCGGCATTGTGATCCTTTGTCATAAGTGTCTTATAGTTCACAATTATTCAGTAGTCTACTATCATACTCGTCTGATTGTATTCTCACAGGATTTGAAATCTTACGGTGCCGTTACGTTTCGATAACATCGCACCGCAACACAAGGACTTGTGGCTTCAACCTAAGATGTTACGAGTTATTAAACGCTATGCATTACTCATACAAAGCAGACTTTTGAGCATATCGTTACTTGCTGTGGCGGTAATTTTAAGAATGATATAGTTTGACTACTATAAGTTGAACCTTGCATTTATTTGGACTAGCAACATCATCCCGACTGTCTTTTGTTTTTGGTTAAAATTGTACTACAATTGAATGCCATGATTATGAGTATCTCTACATAAATGGTCTTTTGATTTTATGTAAACAATAATCTGTTATTTATATAAATATATTTTTATATATAATATATTTTTATAAAAGATGTATAAATGCCATATAGTAAGATATGGGAAGCAGGATTTAGTCCCCCCATCTAGTATTAGGAATCTGATTTTTCAAAATAGCAAATATATTATATTTCCAATTATACACACAGTATTTTATTTATAGCATACAACACTTTCCGATAAATCAACAATTACACTAAGGTTTTTACTGTTGAAATACTCGTGTTTAGGATAAATGATCAAAATCTTTTTTTCCACTACACTTGTGCGATACCATCTACAACAGAATTTTTGAATTTGGAAGGTTTTTTATAGGTTCAACTTATAGAAGCCAGGAAATATCATAAAGCAAATGGTTAAAATTTTGACTGAAACGTATAAATTATTAAAATTACTGCACAGATCAAATTATAAGCTAACACAGTTCAGACACAAAGTTTTTATACACTTTTTTTTGCAACATTGCAAGCTTTTGCGCTTCGAAATTTATTTTCCATACAAATTTTCACCTCCTATATTATCCCTTAATAGTTACTACATTAATTTACCTCGACAAAACTCTGGAAAAAAACCTCATACGGTCAAATTCAGTAACCTCTTTCTTTTTGAAAGTCGGTTTAAAAAAGTTTGTAAGCGGTCGTGTTTATCAAACTTTGATGGACATTCAAAATAATCAAAGAGCATATTGCGCCAAACACCTTAATGGTTTTTACTTTGTCTGGGCGCGTACCAGCTTTATTAATATCGGGATAAGGTTCACATGCTGTGCTTTTAGTACCTTGTGGTGGCCCAGTCTTTATTACTTGAGGCATAAGGCTCAAATCTATATCGAATTAACCTGGCGGCGGGCCAGTGCACCGCCAAATAACTTTTCAACTACGGGTCTGCGGATCACGTGACGCTCCAAATGGACCAGCTTTGGATTTTATTGCCTACGTAACAGCCATTGTGTTTCTGGCATTGAAGATGTCATTGGACATTAAAATGCTTGTGCCAGAATATAATCTAAATGTATAAAACTCAAAGGTTATTGACATGTGATCTACAGCCAAAACCAATGGACGGATCAGACCAGTATTTGGCATGGACTGGCGTGAAACAATATTGCGCTATTTTTCAACCAGTGAGGGAATTCCCCTTGTTCCTTATTACTATTCCCGTTCCTTATTCCCGTTTCCTGTTGCCGTAGGCTATGCCATCAGCGGCAATTTACAGGCCAGTAACGCACTTGCAACGCTTGTTTAGTTACAATAACGTCAATGAACAGATGCTTTCCATCAGGTCTAATAAAAAAAGGTGTAATAAAATATGCTATGACGTAGACATTTGTTAAATTCAACCCCAAACGGGATAAAAAAAGGCAAAGATATTATAAGTGTCTAGACTCTAGATAGAGGGTCGCCTATATTTTTGAAAAAAGAAAAAGTCGTGCATACGTCATTTTACACTGTACGTATTATGTCTCTGTGAGCATAGATATTGTTACCAGGGTCTGCAATTCTGCCATAAGTCACTAAAAAAGGGCATATTAAAATCAATACGATAAAGTTTAGTTCTAGTCTTATATTTTACCCGACTTAAAAAACAAGGAAATCAATCCGGCAAACAATTATTTTAAAGTCTGATTGTTTTTTTTAAACATACTTATTTTTATATGTTGTTACTTTTTAAATTATTCAGACACTTACTTTAAATAAGAGTTGGGATAGTTCAATGTTGTCGTTGCACTAAGTAAATTAAGTACCTACAAGCCATACTTTAATGCTCATACTAGTTGTCCCGGCAAAGGTTGTTTTGCCATATAAATTACTTCAAAGCAAATCACTTATGGATATGAAAAATAGATGTTAACTAATTCTCAGACCTTCTATATAAAAGCGAAAGGTCATTCACTCATTTACTCATAACAAAATCTCAGAAACCACAAGTGCTAGAGGAGTTTAAAATTTCGGGGAGTTTCAAATATTAAGTTAGTTCTTCTTCTTCTTTTTAAAAATGACTCCGTGGTGAATTGCCAATATCAGAGTGTGTAAGACAGATCTCAAGCAGTCGTGTATTTTTTTAAAATATTTTTTAAATAATAATACCCGGACCCGGATCCGACAGACTTTGTCCTGCCGGATTTGTTTTTTTTTTCATTCAAATCAGTACAGTCGTTTGGGAAGAGTTCAGTGACAAACACACGCACAAAAAAATAATTTCTCTATGGTCGAAGTTAGATTTTTTTTAGAAAATTTAATGGCCTGGTAACGAGACCTTTATGCCTGTGTTAATTTAAGTCTGAGTTAATTTCAGAAAATGGATTTTATTTTTTTAGGACCTCTACAAGATGGATATAAATATTCATGATCTAATTTCGACCACAGGACGATCTCTAGTGTTAATAAACGTACATAGGTAAAACACTTGTTTTAGATGGATAACAGACAATTATTACACTCATCGTATAAAATATTCACGCAACAATTAATACCATTGCATTAGTTACTAGATATTGCTCGCGACTACGTCCGGGTAAAACTTTATAAATTATCCTATTAACTGTAAAACATTTTTTATTATTGCTCGGCTTTTATTGGTCAGCGTCACATTAATAGCCTATAGCCTTCCGCAATAATGGACTAACCAACATAAAAAGAATATAAGCGCGTTCAAACAAATTCTTTAGCTTTATAATATTAGTATAGATTGGTTACACACTAGCTTTTTCCCGCGGCTTTGCTCAAGTGGAGTTCGAAATTTGCGTTAATCCTCCTTTTGAACATAGCGTCTTTTCAAGACTTAACGTCGTCTATGTTACTTTCCATACTTCACACCCTAATAAAACTGATTGTTTTATTAGGGTGTGAAGGAAGGACATACAAACTAACAAACACACTTACACGTTTATTATTTTTAGTATGAATAGTTAATTGTTCACACAAAGATATTGTTCTCTTTGTGTGAACAATTAAATCGTTTAGCTTTACTGCTGTACAATTAATTCTAAGGCGAACGTAAGAACAAGCGAACACAAAGTAGTAGTCAAATCAACACCTGGGATAGTTAAATTAATTACAGGAGTCTGCTGGAGTTTAGTTTGTCTGTAATTTATCGTGACGTCACGCGCTGATTACACCCTCTTGGTATTTGTTCGTACGTAATTACTTCCCACTCAGATACTAAGCGATTACAAGAAAGCTGGTACTTTAGCAGGAACCTCGCAAACTTGTATTTGAAACTCTTATAAAAATATTTATTATTATTAAAATGTCGTTGATGTTTTACTGTTGGGCGTTGGCCTTCCACACGTCTTTCACTTTATTTGTCCACTCTTTATCCATTGCGTCTAAAGGCTGTCCATTAATCATGTGATGTTTTTGTGCAGTCTTTACCCCCCCCCCCCTCCTCCTAGGTGATAAATGGTGATATTTATAAGTACCCTTCCCCTCCTGTATCACGTGTATTTCTGCAAAAGTTACAAAATGAAAAATTACGAAATCTCGTAGCTACGTGCTACGCGACTACGTCTTGTGCTACGTGACCGCTACGCTTTTCGCTGGGTGCAATCTAGTTGTGCACAGCGTTCACGATGGCAATAAAAGAAACACTCGGCGGTCGGTGGCATACAAATTGTCACTTTTTTTAAATGACAGGCGTTGACATCTCAATTTTATGTTTGTATGTAGTTTACTCGTATGAAAAATTGGGCCCGCACCGATGCACCCCGACACAATGGGCGTGAAGCATAATAACACAATGAGGCTTGTCACTGTATCACACCCACGAAGGAGACAATTTTTGGGTGTTTTCCTTTGTAGGTGTTACTATAGTCGGATCGAAATAAGTAAGCATGAAATTTCATATAAATTACTAGCTATTTCTTGCTATAAACCTCATGGAGCCCGAGACCTTTCTAACGAATGCAGAACTGTTCAAATCGGTTCGTGCGTTCTGGAAGAAATTCGTCAGGAAGGAAAACTCGACTTATTTTTCTATAATACGACTCGAGGATGACATTTAAGTTTTGAGCCAAGCTGTGGCGATTACCATGGCTTCATCTAGATGTTTGAAAGGACTAGTCCTTTTTTACTGAATATCGAATGAAAATGTCGAATATGATATTTCATTTTAACTTTTTGTTTCTACCCAGAGCATATTTCTGTTAAGCGCCAAACCATCTAAAATGCACAAAATATTTTTCGATATTCACCTGCAATGAAAAACAAACTAAACTCTTTAATTGGTATGAATCTGGTATCTGTGTTCCCGGTTTTAACTTATCGATCTTGCCATTAAATAAACGTGAAAAAAACGTTAATACAATAAATTGTACTAACGTTTTTTTCACGTTTATTTATATATATATTTAACGATAGATGGTTAAATATTATACAGGGTATAACAAAAGTATGTAATAATACTTAAGAGTGTATACATACAAGGGTGTATAGACAATATTATCAGTAAATGAGAGATTGGATAAGAGAGTTTTCATCAAGAGTAAATTGTTTTAATGTTAAAAGTATTAATCACATGGCATCATATTTCTTATTAAACTTTGATAAATAATTTGCATACTCATAATATAGGATAATAATTTTATTTCAAAATGGCAGAATTTATTTTGTTCGCATGTTGATAAAATACTTTCAATTACCCACATTATTTTAATATACGTAACGTCAATAATAAAATTAATGACGGTTGTGAGTACCGCTTACAATAATCGGCAGTCAACAAACGGTCGAAATTGTATTTAATTTACCGATTAATTTATTTTCATTATTGTTAAAATATTCATCATTTTACTGTTACCACTATAGGTAAATATATTTAATGCTTGGGTCGGTTCCTGCTGTCACAAATAAGATACAAAAGTAAATTAGATGTAAAAATAAATGCAAATATATATATATATTAATACGATACCATTTAAAATGACAGTCTATTACTGAGAGACAATTTGAAGCGCCCCACCTGGTCGGGAAAAGAACTAAATCTGACGTAATTTGCAAATGGCCAAAAACTTATTTCAACAATCGCTCATCATGATGATCATAAAATATAGTATCTAGATTAATTTTACTTTACATGTTCTATGTTATTAAAGAACGCTCATGTTATGACGATTCAATACATTTTTAATCTGCAAATCTATGGTGAAATCGAAATAACTTCTTAATACAAATTTTGTCATTTTTATATATTTTTTGCCAAGTGGTACAGTGGTTTTTGTCGTTATAAAAATGAAGCAAAAAATTACTTATACTTTATATTCTCTTTAAATCTTAAAATATTGTTTTTTTTTTAACAAAATTGATTCTTTAACCTTAAACTTACTTAATAAAACTTCGAAAAAAATTTTAGAAGGTGTGGTAGTCGAGGGGGCCTCTAATTTTCTTTCACTTTAAGTCTCACGCTATACGATTCCCACAGGCAAACGGAATGCTGTTCTCAGTCGATTTTTAAAAACTCCAGGGAAATACCTCTCACGTGATATCACCGTGAAATGGCTAACGCGGCCCGTTGTACGGTTTTTGACGATGGAAAAAATATTTCTAGATTTTTGGTTCAAATTCCTCTAGGAGTCCAGGGAGAGCACCTGGGCGTTACAACATTACCTTAAAATTAAGAACTTGAAATTAAGAAAAAAATTCAATAAACATGTACACACACATAATATTTTGATGAACAACAAGTTATGCAAAAAGATTTAGTATTGTATGAAAACTACAAAATAAGTATAAATTTGCAACTTAAACGACCTCAAAATTCAAAACCTTTTCACTAATCTCGAATGCACTACTATAGAGAAAAAATGCATATTCTTTGAGAAAATATATTTCTCTCCAACGACGAAAGAATTAAAAGATAAAGGTGAATGGTCCATATGAAATTGATATGAGCCCGACCAAAGCCGACCTCATATTAACCTGGGTCTAATTGCTCAGACCCACCGTGCCCAAACGGGCACACTGTAATGCGAACTGTTTACTGTTATTGTGACTATTATACCTCAACTTAAATCTTACTGTCTAGCAATGTTACAAAGGGGTGCCTTGTTAGTTCACAAAATACGAACGTTACACTTATAATTTATCATATCATCAGTAATAAAATTTAAACAAAATTAATAATTAAGTTGGGCTTTAATACAAAAAACACTCTTTTTACCTTTGTTTGCTCTAATATGGTACGGAACCCTACGTGCGCGAGTCCAAACCGCACGTTTGATAATAAACGTATGATGAATTATTGCATTAAAATTATGTATATGTTATATAAAAGCTAAAGGTCTCGACTCATTACGAAATCTCCGAAACCACTGGTGCTAGGGGTTTCAGATTTTGCATGCAGGTTCTTCTTAGGTCGTAGGTACTTAGTACTCACTAAGACAGGATTTTGTAAAATTCAACCCCTAAGGGTTGTTTTGAGAGGTTAAAAGTTAGGATGAAAATACTTTCTAACGCGGGTGAAACTACGAGCAAATGCTTGTATTGAACTAACTAGAATTTTTATATTTCTCGATGTTATCCATTAGGCGATAATACAGGTTTTCTAATTTTTATAAAATATTAATTTCGTGATGAGGTTTCTAAACTTACCCTCGGAAATGGTAGAAAATATTCTGCTCTGTATTCCTCTCCATCATTGTATAATTTTGTATTGAAAAGCATCTGAAAATAATGCTTTTGCCCTAGAACCCTAGAACCAAAGCGCGTGTTCCGATGGATCTGCAGCAAAACGTGAAGTTCTTTTTTTAAACGTCCAGTGGTATCGATTTCAAATACTGCAGCTGTCGACAACTCGTCCACAGAGTACAGGGCTGGGAAACCTGGAATCTTACCTTTATTTACATTGGGAAAATTGTAAGTTTATTCAAAAGTTTTTGGTTTGGGTTAGGTTTATGGTGTCATAAAATAATAAAACGAAATATTTAAATGTAGTTAGGTTAGTCAAAAGATCTTACGTTTTCCATCAGGTAAACCTTTTCTTTGTTGACCCCTAATTATAATCATTACTACACATAAAAGTCGGAAAGCTGTGAGCAGATTTTGTGGAGAAGAGACTTTTATGGAGAAGGTCATATTTACTGAGATTTTACATTTTTTCTCAAAATTACAGTCAACCCGTGCCGTTATCCACAATAATATATAATGTATAGTCACCAATTGTTTTATAAACTACCACAATCTCTAAATACTTGCTTTTCAAACAAGAGCCAGTAGCATTTAAACTACATACGAAACCCGTATAACTTGTATGAGATAAGCCAACCCTAAAATAACGGGATCTACATACAAACGATTCTAGAATAACACCCAAGAGGGTCCCGAACCTCGAGCCGCGGCAAACACATTAAAATTAACGTCATTTATATTTACTATGTGAGGGATTAATTAAGTGATTATCGCTTCCAACGAGGGAAATAATCGTATAAGCATACAGCTTAATGTTCGACTCCTTAAATGTTTTCTATGTTGTTGGATACCAAACAGAGTGGACTGGTAAAATCTTATCTATCCTGCCCACCTAGACAAGGCGTATGTATGGGATTGACATTATCGAACGAAAAGTCACGTGATTTAGTCATCGTTCGAAAATGTCAATCCCATACAAAAACACTTCAAGCGATTTCCGTAAACATTTGCCGCTTGTCCAGTGGGGCTACCCAGCCAAACGGAATACAATTACAACAAGTAAAATACTTATTACTTAAACTTCCATGTTTAATATCTATCCATACTAATATTATAAATGAGAATGTGTTTGTTTCTTTATTTGGGTATTTGTTTGTCCTTTCTACACGCAAGCAACTTTATAACGTGATTTTTTGTGTGAAGTTAGTTGAGGGGCTGGAGAAGGACATAGGCTACTTTTAATCCCGGAAAAAAATACGG
>JAOTAV010026054.1:0-21446 GCA_026546445.1 Cyclargus thomasi
AACGATGTGACGGCTGCGACATCCGTGATTACAGCGACGAGCACAGCCTTGACGTGTTTCTTAGAGAATAGCCTAGCAGCAGTGACGCGGGTCACTTAAGCCGACATACATTACATAGGTACTCTTTTCGGCTACAAGAAATCCTTTATTTCAGAATGGTTATCCCTAAAGTTAGAACGAGATTTCTTTCATAATATCCCTTCGTTTGTTTACAAATTTTATTCTTTGTTTACATTACGACGGCCAAACTAGTTTTTTTTTAATTTTGATATGCGAGGTAGAAGATTAGGCGATACGTTGTTCATATCTTGGTACTTTTAATGTTTTGAATATTTTTTCCCTACAATTATAAATTTTGTGTGTTATTACAAGAATATAGCTGAATTTCCTAAGACAAAAATGTATGTGTATTCGAGTCCATACTCTCAGACGCAGCCTCGCCGACAGCCTAGCGCTCACGCAGCGGAGACATCGTCGGCGAGCTACTGTTCTAATTTCTAAGCGTTGAGTAAACTTTTCTAGTAATTCAGCGTTAGATCACAAGGTTGCGTGAAAAAAAAAACACATTAACTCATTAGAAACTAGGAATCAAGTAACGATATTGTTTTTTTTTTTCAATTAAAAATGGGGTCATCTATGGGCTTTTCTTTATGATATCCTTTGTTTGTTATTCTTATATTTTGTTTTTGTACCAAGGATCTCATCCAAACTTCTTATTCAAGTTTTATAATATTATTATTATACTCATTGTAAATCAAATCAAAATGTAAATATAAATAAAATGTCTTTCTATTTCAACACTTCTGCTTTATGGCTCAAGATTTTATCCAAGTAATAAATTCAAGCCCTGTGATTAATTTTGATCCGATTGGACAGTTAAAATATGTTCAAATTATCTAGATATTGTACTCCTGTAGATATATCTCATTTTCACTCAAGTATAAATAATATAAATTCAATTATTGGAGCTCTACGATGTTTATGTAACAAAGTCAAAATAGAAACCAACCTTATACCGATACCTTGGAATGTAATAATGTATTACAACCACTTACTGTTAGATATAATGATTTGGCAGAAGATTATAATTCTGCATCTCATCTGATAGATCGAAGGTTCCATAGATCTGCATGGTTTGGAGGAATAGGCTCCGCTTTTAAAACTATTATTGGCACTCTTAATGAAAATGATGCCATTAAATATGATGAAGCTATTCAAAATTAATAAAAAATAATATTTTATTAACAACTACTGCCTTATCAAATATTAACACAACACTAAATAAAGTTAAAATTAATGAAGGTAACCTTAATGTGACTATCGACAATCTCTGTAGTAAAATCAACAAACTTTTTTTCCACTATATCTAAAAACTTGATAATGACAATACTAAATAGTTTAAAAGCAAATATTGTAACATTATCCTTTCAAATAGAAGATATAGTCATCACTTTAAAGTTTAATAGCCAAAGTATATTACACCCTACTATATTATAACCTAATAACATATACCAAGAGCTTGTCGATAACTTCTGCCACTTACTTGATGCAAAATTACCTGTAAGTCTAGAATTAATGTTTCTAGTGTATTTAGCTATAGTACAAATTATAATATAGTATTCATTTTAAGAATACCTCTTATATCTCTGAAAGAATTTAATTTGTATCGCTCATATATCGCTCTGCCTATGCCACATGATTTAAACAAATCTAATGACTTTACTTATGTTATACCAAGTAGTAAATATATTTCAATGACCAAAAATTTAACCAAGATCTTAGGTCATATGTCAATCTAGACACAACACATCCCACGTCCCTCGATCCCTGCCATTCTATTCCTAACCCCGGGTTGTGACAGTTAGTTCCAAATCTTCTATATCGTGTTTTAATTCAGATTCTCAAAAATATTCTTTTTTTAAAAAAACATCTTAGGTCATTTGTCAATTTAGACACAACACATCCTACGTCCCTCGATCCCTGCCATTCTATTCCTAACTTCGGGTTGTGACAGTTGGTTCCAAATCTTCTATATCGTGTTTTAATTCAGTTTCCCAAAAATATTCTTTTTAAAAAAAGACAATTTCGAGATCCCGTGTAACAGATCGAGATCGACTATATAGTAGGTATCTCAATTCCGCCCGTGCGAGAGTTGTGACGCGCAAAGTGCTCCTGCGCATTGCGACAAAGTGTAGACTGTAGACGAATGGCCTAGACAAGCCCACCCTGGAGTCTCTGTTGGGCCTCGGGGCGAGTAATCGCCTCCACAACGATGTGTCTGCCGCCACCTGACGACCGCTGGTGGAGCTGCGGTAACGATTTCGTTTTCGCGGCTCCGTCATCATCGGAGATAAGGTGCTGTGAGGATGGGCCCTGATAGGAGGAATGAAACGACTGACGACTCCTTAAAGACTAACTTTATTTACGTTAAACTTACTTATTATACACATCAATCATCATTGTTACTACCGTACTATAGTGCACCGCCAAGTTTTAGTGGGTAGGGCTGCGGTCATGTATCTCAATTCTCAACCAATATTATTATTATGGTCTGGAAATTTTCGGTATTAAATAATATAATGAATCCTGTGATTTTCGGGATTGATATTTATTCCTTTTTTAAGAAGTCCTTTTGAGACGAACTAACGACATTTCCACGTAATATTTATTTAATTTTTTGAAGACATAACAAAAATTAAATATCGGATCTCTAAAAAGAGTCTAACTGGCTAATACTTGTTATTTTCAAATTTATAAAAAAAAAGTTGATTGGTATTTTGATAAAATTGAAAATATTTTTTCAGTAAAGATTTATGTAAAGAAAAATCATGCACATTCTCTATTGTACTGCAAACTAAATAATTTTAAGTACAATTACTTTTTTATTATTCATTATTTCTTAAGAACGATGAAAGTAAAACACATTGTCTAATTAATTGTTTTAATTTTTAATAACTAACAGCATTAACTTATGAAACACAATATTATAAAACAAACTTATGTTCTATAAAGTTGGCGAGTTTACCAGTCAACTTAAACTAACATCACTATAAAGTATATCCACAGCACCCTTGGAATTACCTATCTAAACGTTGTGACTTTTTTTTATTAAGTACTTATTACTACTTAGACTATGAACACAATATAATAATCTTAGTTAAATCATAGACCAATTAGGTATAATTCGTCTATGGTTAAATGTAAGATGTCCATCGGTACACTAAAACGTTTGTAGGTTATAGCATATTAGTGAATGTTAAACTTTTTAAATTTATTACTTAAAATGTATTATTGCACGATAATATAATCGATAACATTACAATGTCAAGCCTTTGTGCTATAATATCATAGCATACGTTAATCTAAATTTTTACAAACATAAAATGATAAAAAGATACAAACTTAAAACTATATTTTATACCTATAGATGACATATACTCATCATGACACGTATTAAAATTATATATTTTAATTCATCATATTAGATAACATTTTAACTATGCTGATACATCATACAATTGTAATATATCATCTAATTATGTATAGATTGTACTAAAACGCATTCCAAATGCTTTTCTGGCCTAATCTATTTAAAACATAAATTTTATACTAGTGCCGTATCTACACACTTTATTACGATGTAACACAATTTTTAAAGAGTTTGATAGACATAATATGTGAAACTTCAATATATTAAAATTCCTTTTAATATATAACCTGCTAAATAAGTTATATTATCTAAAAGCAATCATAGCCTACAGTACGTAGTAGTAAAAGACGTTCTACACGGCGTGAACAAACATCACGCAAAGGTGATGATGCAATGCATTTTCAATGTCACGCAATGAAGTGAAGGTGTATTTTAGATATTAATTTTGTAAATCGTCGTGTTTGAGAAACCGTTTGTCAAACACGACCTTGATGCACTCCAAATTTCACCCTCAGTTCATGGCGTAAGATTGAATTGAGGCTGCATCTTAGATATTAATGTTGGAAATGGTGTCCATCGAGCATTGCAATTTTCTATCTTACGCCATGCACTGAGGGTGCAATTTGCATTGCATCAAAGTGCACCTTTGCGTGATGTTTGTTCCCGCCGTGTATCCCCTTTAAGTCGCGTATTAGGTCGGAGATAGCCTACTTCCTCCATATATTCTGTGACGTAAAGCTGGTCATGCTGCTTAATCGTCTAGGGCTAGGGACTACTTAAGGGGGCAGATATTTTGACTTTAAAAATTACAAATAATATTCAAAATAGGATCTGTCGATTACTGTATAGCTAAGTACTAAAATAATATGTGAATGAATGAACTTTGTGTTTTTTTAAGATTAAGATTGGGCGCAAACATAAAATAGGACACACGGCATAAAAAATGGTCGTGATATATTCTTTATCTAAAGTGTAATTTAAAACTGTCTTGATCGGCTGTTCTATAAATAAGCTTGTCGTAAATGTTTTGGCTAGGGCCGGTAAAATACTGCCTTCCTGTACTAAGTCATTTCATGTCTGTTAGACAAGGATGGCAACACGATCGTGTCCGTTTATTTTAATGTGGTATTCGAGATTAGAGTTCTAGTTTTGCCGTACGATGTAGGTTGTAGAGTAGTATTAGACAGTGCAACTCAGTTGTGCACGCGACCTATGTTTGCATGCGCTTGTGAATATACAACGTTCACTCGGGTGGCAGTGACGCGGCCGTCCGAGTGAACACGGCTTACCCACACATACGGCCGCGCGCACAACTGAGTTGTACCTAGCTCTCTATCTAAAGCAGGCCAGCCCCAGCTCGATGCGGAAGGTCTGTCCGGGGCGGCCGGTGTCGCGGACAGCCACGTCCACAAGTGGCAGCCTCGTCGGCCGGTCCGTCTCGTACTCCACCACCGTCCGACCCCACTCTGATTTCTTGTGCTGCGGACCATCAATAGGTTTAAAACTAACAGATAAAGTGAACGAAGTAAAACGTCATAATGAGGTCAGCCATAGTTTCCCTATAGCAGGTATTCAACGCGCATGCGCCGAAATTTTTATATCGGGCGGGAACCGTACATTTTTCTTATGTCCATGTCCATCCCCGAGACTCAAAGTATCTCCATACCAAAGTTCGGGCGTGAAGAGGTGATAGACAGACATCATCGAGCATATAAACAAAAGAGCAGAAATATTATTAGTTTTGTTCGAAAAAAAATTCGCCCAATGCGCTCTGATTGCTCGGAATTACATACGTACAGGTTTACTATTGATAAGTACTGTATAGTGCGAGCGATAATCGGTTGTGGGTTAATTTATCAGTCCTAATAAACTGATAATTTTCGGACACGGATGGCTCACATTACTTATTTAGTGGTTATATGCTCGATGACAGACATATTGTACACTTTATCAATAATTATAATATTAGTATGAATACTACAGAAGTAAAATCTCACCTGGCATTCATCCAGCAGCGCCTTATATCGTAGTCGGTTGTTGGCTTTGGGCAGGATCTCGGCGTCGTTGAAGGCGAGCAGTTTCAGTCCTCGCTTGTAGTTCCGGGTGGCGGGGTCGTAGTACCCGAGCGTATTGCGACAGTGTAACGTCACGTTTTGCACCGCTGATACCGACAACAGCTGGAGGTAGATCAGCTGACTGTGCTCCGCTTTGTATGAGATCTGGAATGATTTTTGTCGCCGTCAGTCTTGGGATTTAAGCAAACTTAATGCTATGCTTAAGTAGGGCTGTTGCCCCTACCTGGCGAGCAATATTTTTAAGCAGACCTTTGGATTTAGGTCTTGATAAAAACTTTATAAAAATGCCATCAAGTAATTTTTACGTCTGCCACAAAGTTTTATAGTCTTATAATCTTCTACTTAAGACATAGAGAGCCATATTTCTGTTCAGTCTAGTGCACCTTGCTCAGTGCTGCCGACTGCCGACACTCACCGTGAAGCCGTCATCCAGCTCGCTGAGCCAGGCCTCGCCGCTGCCGGTGCGGGTGATGTCGGCGGACGTGGTGGGCGCGGGGTAGACGCAGCTGGCGCCAGCCGCCATGTCGCAGTGCACCAGAATCGCGTCGCTGAAGTCACCGCCGTTAGGGTCAATCCAGTATTGGCCTGCGAGACGAAAGAAGAAGTTTGAAGACTATGTGTTGGTATACTTTAGATCTCGCGTAAGTAAAAAGTGAAAAAGAGTGGTGTTCGATTTTTTTAGAGCGTAGACCATAAATCTGCAATTTGGCAAAGGCCATATAGTGCGGCTTTCTTAAAATAAGATAATTGGTTGCTAATCAGCCATTATGGTTGTCTGTTCTAAAGAAATTTTGGCTTGTGCAAATATATAAGATTAAAGATACGAGAGCAAAATAGAAGAAATATACTCACCACTGGGGAAGTCAGGATGGTGGTACTTAATATCAGCACACGTCTTCGCCGGGGCCTCCTTACTTCCATCAGGTTTCAGGAACTTATCCAGGGAAACCTTTAGTCGTTCATACGCTTTCAGCACGATCTTCTTCCTCTCCTCTGGTGAGATGTCGTCTTTGAAGAACCGCGGCGGTATCGCGTTAGGATCGTCGCCAAGTGGGTCCGGACCTTTCACTGAACCTGGAAATTGGTATTTTATGCGCGAAATGTGTACGACAATTACATTCGTAGTTCAGAAAAATTAAAATAACAAAAATAGTCAGTTCAAACTTATACGACTATTAAAACTAAGAAACTGTTTGATAATTATTATTTCTTTAGATATCCAGCTTTTACGCCAATACTATGAAGGATAAGATTCAAACATGACATAAAAATTAAAATCCACAATTATCCTGAACGCACATACTGAGTAAATTAGTTTAAATTAACGAGAAACCCCTTTTATACCTTGTTGTAGCATAGCAGCAATAGCAGCAGCGTCATACTGTAGCGAGTCTCCCGGCGGGCCGGGTGGTCCTGGCGGGCCGACGGGTCCGGCGGATCCGTGGCGGCCCGGCTCTCCCGGGGGGCCGCGTCCACCCACCGGCCCGACGGGGCCTGGCGGACCCGCGCTACCGTCCCGACCGGCTGGTCCTAAGGGTCACAAAGAAATGATAATCAAATAGTCTAATTGTTGTGTTGTGTTGTCTAAAAAAACACCTTCTTTTCCAATTATTTCTGCGGCTTCGTGTGGGAATACTAATTATGATGTGATGACTTGAATTGATCCCTGACTTCAGTATAACTTCTTATTTATGACTGAATACATTTTATCACTAAAATTATTTACATAATATTATCTTTACCTCGAGGTCCGGCATCGCCATCCTTTCCCGGCGGTCCCATAGCACCAGGTAAGCCCCTCTCTCCCTGTCGGCCCGGCGCCCCCAGCATACCCGGTAGTCCTGGCATCCCGGAATGACCTTTAGCCCCGTTTGCCCCGGCTTCCCCGCGCTCGCCTTTAGCCCCGTCGAGCCCGGGTGGACCTTGTTTGCCTGTTGGTCCTTGGGGACCATCAACCCCAGGCGGACCACTCTCACCTCTTGGCCCCCTCTCACCAGCCGGTCCTGGTGGCCCGGAGGGTCCAGATGGTCCCTAAATAAAAGAGTATTATTAATCTATTATGTAACATAGTATAATGTACTACTCAAAATATCAAAAGTCGCTGCAAACTTTCTCAATCTTAATCTTTGTTGCCGAATGACTTTGTGTAAGAGGTTATCTAACTTCAAGTAAGAATAATAAAATAGTTGCTTTTTTTATATCTATTGGTACTTTTGAAACTTTTACTATTGACTGGTAAAGGCGAATCAAACGCACCTGCAAGCCAGGAGCTCCCGGTGAACCCGCCTGTCCAGGTTGGCCCATTGGTCCTTTTTCCCCCTGGCGTCCGGGGATACCAGGCTGACCCAGCTTCCCCGGTCGTCCCTCAGGGCCTGGCTCGCCCATAGGTCCCGGTGGTCCTTGAACTCCTGCGCTACCCATGGGCCCTGGAGTACCATCAGCACCGGGTTTTCCTGGTACACCGGTTTCTCCCTATTATAGAGAAGTAAATATGATTATAGGTTACGACGCATTACTCGACCAAAAGAGTTATTTTGATTGGACGTGGTACCATATGAGTTTAAATGGTCTGTCTGTTAGTCACTGTGTGTGTATCCTTAGCAGTTTAGCATCTAAACGGGCGATTGATTTTATAAAGCTTTACAAAAACATTACACTTTTCATAGTTTTAAAATGTTTATAAACATTGTCATGGTAAATCTGTATCTGTATATATGTATTTGTATCAAAAAGTCCTGTCCGTACATTCCTCTATGAAAAAGAATAATACAATAAGTTTTTTAAATATTTAGTAGATAAATAGTTACCTGTATACCTCGTAGGCCCTGTGGTCCTGGCGGCCCAACCATACCAGGCAAGCCACTAGGGCCTCGCTCTCCAGCTGGTCCGGCAGGCCCAGGTGGTCCTTGTGGTCCCAATTCACCCTCACTTCCTCTCTCGCCTTTAACTCCCTCTGGACCAGGTGGTCCAGTTAATCCTTGTAGTCCCGGCGCGCCAGGCCGACCCGAGTCCCCGGTTGCTCCCTTAGCACCTGGTATCCCTGGTATACCGGCAGCACCTGGGCTTCCTTGAGGGCCCTGTTAAAATATGTTCGGTTAAATGGTACGCACGCTAAAAAGAAAGGGAAATATATTGTAGTATTTTATTGCATTACTTACAGATGGTCCTAATTCACCCGGTCTTCCCGGGAGCCCAGCATGGCCCGCGTCCCCCTTTAGCCCTTGTTCGCCTCTCGCTCCCTTAGCTCCATTAACACCTGGCAATCCTCGCAAACCAGGCTCTCCAGGAACGCCTAATTTAATTGTAAAAAATATAATTGACTTCCAGGGTAAACACAACAATAATAAAGTGAAATAAGCCAAAGAGTACGAAATAATATTCATGCTGTCATAGTGCTTTTTTGAGATTACGGCCATTGAGTTCGGCCAAATTATTTCAATCGTAAATAAGGTTGAGTTAATTGTACGAACTTCATCATCTCGCTCCTTACCTGGATGTCCAGGTGATCCTTGCTGTCCCTTTGCTCCAGCGTAGCCCCTGTCGCCTTTGAGTCCAGGCATTCCAGTCAGGCCTGGCTGACCCGGCAGGCCAGGTGAACCTTGTAATCCAGGGTGACCACGTTCCCCGGTCGAGCCTGGAGCACCCGGTTCTCCGGGTGTCCCTGGGGCGCCCGGCTCACCTCGTTCCGCTGGCTCCCCTGGAGGACCAGTAGGACCAATTGGTCCTTGCGGTCCTTGCTCCCCCTGTCGACCTTTTAAAAAAAGTGTAGTAGGTAGTTAAAAGTTTATTTAGGTAGAAAATTACAAAACAAGTTAGGCCTAAATGATTTTACCTGGAGGTCCCTCAGGGCCTTGTAGTCCCATCGAGCCACGTTCTCCTTTTTCTCCAGCAACGCCGGGCATACCACGTAAACCAGGCATACCCATAGCACCGATTTGGCCAGGATGGCCTTTAGCACCCCTTGCTCCTTCAGGACCCTTGGAATGCGTTATGTTATATTTTATGTATCAAATAATATTATATCTTTAGAATATTAATGTAAGTTCGCTCCGTATCGGCACTGATTTCATGAGCCTCGAACACTGTTTTATACATTTGGACATAAGAAGCAAAACATAGACAGTTGGAGACAAACATGTACGTCTAATTTACGTCATGCACTTTTTTTCGGACTTTATCATAATAGGCTTCGTAAATTATTAATATTAATTAATTAAGTGCTCTTCATTCAGGCTTTGCTTAAAATGGTCTTTAAATACTTACGGGTGGACCATCAGCGCCTTGAGCACCCGCTTCGCCCTTTTCTCCCGGAGTGCCTGGTTGTCCCGGCACTCCTCTATCCCCAGGAAATCCTCTTTCACCCCTGGGTCCTGCTTGTCCTGGAGAACCAACTGGTCCTGTTACACCTGGTTCTCCCTCTTTTCCTGGGGTACCTGGTAATCCTGCAGCACCCGGCATGCCCTACAAAAATTTGGCCAATTAATTATATTGTTGCTTGATCACTTCTTTCTAATCCTAATTTTAAAATTTTTAAAATTTTTCAGTATCTACAGGCACAATAAAATGTTTATTATTGGAAACAAGGAACAATTGAGCAATTCTAACTGCAATAAGTTGTCATTGAAGAAATTCAAAGATTTTACATGACAAGAATTAACTTACCGGAAATCCTGTTGGTCCAGGTGGTCCTACTGGCCCTCTTTCTCCAGCAGCGCCAATAGGCCCCTGTGGTCCTTGTATTCCCGGGCTACCATCTCTACCAGGATCTCCTTTGGGACCTGTAGGTCCGGGCTGCCCGATTTCTCCGTCTTTGCCAGGTTCACCCTATAAGAATAACATTAAAATATGCATATCATCGAACTTACAAAACAAATCGATTTTTAAATGATATATACGTACTTGTAGTCCCCTCTCGCCAACCGGTCCCATAAGTCCTGGTGATCCCTGTAACCCTTGCGGTCCTTGTTCACCAGGCCTTCCGTCAGCTCCGGGTATGCCCCTCTCGCCGGGTGGTCCAGATTTGCCGGCTACACCTGGTCTGCCTATCATTCCCCGGGGTCCAGGAATTCCTTGAGGACCGGCTCTGCCAATGTCTCCGGTGCTGCCCTTGGTTCCAGGCAACCCAACACTTCCCCTTTCGCCAGGCTGTCCTTTTGCTCCCAATGGGCCATCGGCTCCTGGTAAGCCCCGCATACCCTGTAATCCCCTCTCTCCTTGAGGGCCCACGTTACCGGCGGGGCCTCGTAACCCTCTTTTGCCTCGTTTACCCTCCGGACCCACGTTTCCTGGTAAACCTCTGGGTCCAGGAATTCCCTGTTCACCTCTTATACCAGATTCACCTTTAAGTCCTCTTTCACCCGGTTGCCCCTAAAATTTTTTAATCAACATAATGAATAAAAATCATGATAATGTTTTTGTCCATAAAATATATCACTTCACAAATAAGTACATAGTCCTACCGGCATTCCCTTTGTTCCAGCTATACCCGGATCTCCAGCAACTCCTGGTGTTCCCCGCGGTCCGGGGAAGCCCGGGGCGCCAGCCACTCCTGGCTGGCCTTGCATGCCCTTCTCTCCGGGTATACCGTCACGTCCAGCTAAGCCCGGCGCGCCTGCCTCACCGGATTGTCCCGGTCGACCCGGTTCACCACGAGGACCTTGCATGCCTTGACTGCCTTTAGGGCCCGCCATCCCTTGTTCACCTTTTATACCCGGTGCGCCTGGAAACCCGGGAGAACCTGGCTTTCCGACGTTGCCCTGTAATTAAAATGATGATAAATATGAGTACTTTATTATAAGTTTAATCTAGTTAAGATAATATAATTCTATCACTGCTTACCACAAGTCCAGGCGCTCCTGGGGCACCATCAGCACCACGCATTCCCGGTGCCCCTGGCGGTCCTTCTCGGCCTCTTTCGCCACGTGGACCAGTAGGGCCCTTCAAAGTAAAAAAGTTTAGTGGTTATTTAACTGTTTTGTTATTTTTAATTAAGGTTTAATATTTTAAATTAAGGTTTAACATATAAGTACTTTCAGGCAGAAGTTGTTTTTATTAATCTTTTATTTGGGGGAGGATTTTAACACTCAGTGTTAATGTAAGCCTCACAGGTGCGCTCAGTGCCAACACAAGGGACAGATTTAAATAGCAGAAAATTTTTATGGTTTCTGGGAACAACGGCTTCTTGATCTTACCTCTGCAACTCGAGCACATTCTAGCAAAACATGTTAAAAGACTTTAGGCTTCTCGCACACATCGCAATTGGGTAAGAAGACAGAAGTTGTTGTGAATAAACTTACAATAGGACCCGGTGGTCCTATCTGCCCAGGTAATCCGGTAGGGCCCTTCTCGCCGGCCACGCCTTGTTCGCCCTTGGCACCGTCCTTGCCGTCGAACCCTCGATGGCCCTTCAGCCCCTGTATCCCGGGTACACCAGGGGTGCCCCTGGGTCCCGGCTGCCCTGCCGCTCCCGCTGGGCCCGGCTCGCCATCTTCGCCCGGAGAACCCTAGGAATGAAAAGCTAATTTTGACATATCTATTATACATAGTGTCAAATTGTTAAAGCATTTTTGGGTATTATTGTAGTGGTGATATTTAACCAATTTCATTTAACTTATATAATTATTAAAATATCAGCACATAAAAAATACATGACTAACATACATCTTTGCCAGGTTGTCCCTGCGGTCCTCTTTCGCCGGGTGGTCCTAAAGGCCCAGGGAGACCAGGTTCCCCGGGCTCACCGCGTGGTCCCTGGAAACCCTGAGGACCAGGCGGCCCTTGTGGTCCTGTAGCACCAAAATATATTTTATACTACACCTTAACCTGGATATCTGTTTGCTATATTGTATATAACATGCTGCTTTATTGGACACTTATAATATTGATCATAAAATTCATTCATAGATTATTTATATTGAAATTGGCTTAGTGTTTAAAAGACGAAAATAAAAACAGACAGAGACAAACACTAGTTTTTAAACTTAAAAAAAACTGAAACAAAAATAGGTACCGGGTATTCCTCTAATGCCAGGGCTACCGACTGACGCCTGCATGTACTGGTAGGGGTCAAAAGGCGGACCCTTGTCGCCTCCAGCGCTAGCAGCCAATTGGGCCAAATATGCGTTTACCTAGAAATATATCAGCCTCAATAAAAAGAAAAGAATAAAATATAACTTTAATACTAATAGAACACGAAATCCAAGACGCCCTTTATGGAGTACACAAATCCAAAAGTGTGTAAGTCTGCCTATCTGTTCACGCTTAAACCAGTCAAAAGATTTAAATGAAATTCGGTTTTGACATACTTTAATGCTTATGAACGGATAAGAATAGTTTTTAATGCCCTAAAATGCACAATTCCCGGGCCTGTAACACTAGTACACTATAACAGTAGTTGCGAGCATCAAGTCATACTTAAACTCACGTCAGGCATAGGACCAATGTTTCCGGGCATTCCAGGCGCCCCGGGCACCCCGCTGGCCCCGGGCATTCCCGGCGGTCCCGGGGGACCGTTCTCTCCTGCTGGACCTGACACCCCCCTCACTGGGGTAATCCCGGATGTAGCGCTGCTGTATCCCGGGGACGTTGGTGCTCTACCTAAAATCACAAGTATGGGCAAAAATGGGGTGCAGCGTGGAAGGCCGCATTGTTCATGCCAGTTTAATAAATAGTGCGCGAAGGGTCGTGCGAGTTTGTCGTTCAAAGGTGCACGGCTAATTCGTCTCGTACGTAATCGAATTAAGGTTAAAGGACGTCGCGCGCCACAAAAATCTCGTTAAGGGTACTAAAAGGACTAAATCCGGCACTACATAAAGCTATTACTTCTTTAAGCTATTATTTCTAAAGTGCCTCCAATTTTCTTCTCCTCTTACCTGTGAGACAAGCCGGGATCACGGAGCAATTAACTCTACCGGAGTAGCACTGACAGAGCGTGCAGTTGTCTCGCTTCCACGTCTCCCCTTCTGACCACGACTGACCGATGTCGATACATCGTCGGGGAGGAGCTGAAAGAGACAGTAAATTTTCTTTGTCTCTTTATCGTGATAAAGTCAAAACGTGTTTTGAGACTAAAACGATCGAATCGGAATGTTGCGTCCTTTTCTTATATCCGTCAAACGACGTTATTAGAGAAGGATAGCGACATTTCGTCACGTCTGAATATGCCCCTTAAGAGTAGAGTTTCTAAATACACTTTTTGAACGTCGAGACTACGAAGCCTACCATCGGGACATTGTTTGTCATTTGTTATACTAAAAGCTTTTTTAATTTTTCAATTTAAATTTATTCATCAAGACCAAATAATGATTTGAAGAGAAATCGTCTTACCTCTGGTCGGTATCGTTGGAGGCGCCCTGGATGCTGTACAAAAATATTGAAATCAATTACGTGAAATGGATAGAATAGATAGAATATTAGATAAGCATTTTTACTTATTTTATTAATATTTATTATATAGGCACATATCTATAATATGGGATATGAAATAGTGTGCTTTGTAAAATACTTACTCGCACTTGGTCCACGGTAGTCTCTGTCAGAAATGATGGCTAGAATATAAAGAAAGACAATTATTATAGATATTTTATCATTTCTATATAATATATGTGTGTTCCTGAGATTATCGCGTTCGAACAAACAAATAAAACTCTTTAGCTCTTTTTCTATGTAATATAGCGTCTTAATTTCAAATTTTTGCATCTGGAATACTTGACGTACCGTTTAGATCCTCATCAATAGGGTTGTAGTCGTCATAGTTGATGAGGTCCGGCTCCTGCGCTTGCGGCAGCTCCTCCCCCACCTCCTTACCCAGGGTCGGCAGCACCAGCAGCGCCACGGCGGCCCAGCCCAACCACATCCTGGATGTTACAATAATATCTATAAAAATGTTAAGTATGAACTAACTAGAAATATTAGAACCAAAGCAACGATAGGACGAAAGGTCTGAAGAAAAGTTGACAAAGCGCTAGGTCCTGTCATCTAATGACTGAGTTTACCGAAAGCCCTACTACTCCTCTACGTTTTTTCCTACTTTCAACTCTTATGGATCACGATAAATGTAAATGAAGTGATTCACGGTTTGCGCCAAAAAAAAACGAAACTGTTGTTTGGGATTATCGGTCAGAGTGGATTAAAAGTGTAAAGGTGCAAATGGTTTATCCGAGCGGTACTATAAATAAGAAATTTTGCTGGCCTGGTTTCCATCAAAACAGACCTCTGCCATCAAAACCGTTATAGAAGATGCCAATTACGAAGAAAGCAATAAATTAATTGTATGGCCCAATGCCCTTCGTCCTAGTGACCCGAAGAGGCTAGACATTTGTCTGTGTAGATCTGACAGACTCAATTGTACATGCATCAGCTGACTGTTTCCAGACTAAACGTATGACCTAAAATCCTTAATAGTCTGACGTGTTTTATAATGATCGTTATATAAATTAAAATAATATAATATTTTTAAAATAAATAATTAATAAAATTTATAATTTATATATATTGTTTGCGAGAAGTATGAACGACTCTTTTGCATTTACGCTTTTTACATCTGTTACCTCTGTACGCCGAAACCACTAACTCAATTTTGCTGAAGTTTGGTAGAGACACAATTTATATCCCGGGAAAAGACATATTTTCATCCGGAATTTTTTGTAGGGTTCCCGCGCGATTAACCAATTTTGGCGCAATGGGGTTTCGGGCATCCGCACGGAGTCCAATAAAATATAATGTTTGTTGTTTAATTGCAAAGTTTTACACATCACAAGAATTTATTTTAAAAAATTTTAAAGATCTGATAACTGACTCTGAAATCATAAATTGTAAAATTTTAAACAGAAGTTATTGGAACTAGCCTACAGGCTACACCTTCAGAAAAAAAAGACTTTTCAAAGAATCAGCGTGTAGCTGATAACAATAAATCAATCTATCGCTGAGAGCAATCTCGATCATGTCAGTTTTTATACAAATAAACTTAATCGAAATCGATACATCCGTTTCGATGCTGATGTCACGGACAGCACATAGGCAGACGTCAAAGTTTCAAACACGTAACTCATTTTTGTCAGGATAAAAAATCACTATGCAAATAAATCAAGTAACGATCACATTTAACATGCATTTAACACCACAACATTAACATAAACTTAAAATTATAAACACTAATTTACACAATTCCAATTATGTGTAGTACCAATACATACATAGACATGAAACCTCACCTCGTGTCGGGGTAGCTACCGCGCGACAAGTGGATGCGTCTGTCGCGCCCGCAGTAAATATACGCAGACGCACCGCGAGCATATCTACGCGTGACCCGCGACCACCGGCGACCGCAGGGCCGCGCAACCGGACTAAACGGCTGAAAAAGTACCTGCTGAAACGGCAGAACTAAGAGAAAGCAAACTGCACGCTGAAACGGCAGAACTAAGAGAAAGCAAACTGCACGCTGAAACGGCAGAACTAAGAGAAAGCAAACTGCCCGCTGAATCGGCATAATTAAGAAAAAGCAAACTGCTCGCTGTAACGGCTGAAGAAACAAGCTGGAAAGTTGTGAATCTCTGGAGTTAGGACCCCTGAGGTGGAGAGACTTTCGATGTAACAATGCGCCGTACTATCTGCAACGAACCAAACAAAACACCAATAGCAAATTAAAGCTTTAGAGCCGGTTAAAGCTTCTTCCTTTTATAGAAGAGACACTAGAAGGTTAATCGTATAAGTAGAATATAAAATTATGATATGGAGCTCGAGACGGCTGAGATAAACAAGACTGGAGAAAGCAGGCAACACAATCAGTAATAAAACAAGGTAGTTGACGTTTTAAAGAAATAAGCAGAAAATATAATTACAGTATCGACTAGACCGCTTAAATGCTAAAATATTATAATTTCCAAATGCAGTCTTTTCCTATCTTACTTTCTGCTTAGCAGGTCTCTAGTTTGAGGCGTTCGACTGTAAAGAGAAATCTTTACCGTCAAACGCTTTTAAAACTTTTAAAGACTTTGGGAGGGACATTTCATTTTATAAAAGATTATGAAAAAGGTTCTAACTCAAGAGGTTAGGGGTTCCCGCACTATATTGTTGATGCTCTACATAGTCTTAAAGGCACTCCTGAAACGACATGCTAGGACAAATGTTGCGCGCCCCCTCGCCAGCTAATATGTAGGCCGCGATCTAATGTTAATTTAGTGGCATTCAGCAATCGCGATACAGGCGCACCAGTTCTTAAAACAAATGATCACTTTTTAATGCCCGGGTCAAACACCGCACGCGCCTCTATTAGACGCAAGCGCAGACCAATTGCGCGCAGAGGCCGCGAGATCGTTATGCTGAATAGATACAAGAAAAACTAGCAGACGTCTGCACAATCATAGTCTAGAGACTGCTAATATTAGGGCGTACCGAAAATAAATAGTATGTAATATCTGATATACACTAGCCATCTCTTCAAATATCTTTGGACAATAGGTTTTCAATAATGTATTTAAATGCAATAGCTAATAAAATATTTATAAGCTAAATAACAACTTTAATAAAAAAACAACATCAACGAAGTTTCTCCCTTGAGAGCCACAAATTATCATTTTTTTTTGACTTCAAAAGATGTTATATTTTGGATATAACTTATTAAATCTAATTCTGTTCTGCTTTTAATTCAATAATTTAATTCTGTCATCTATTATATTATAAAAATAAGTCGGGTTTTCCTTCCTGACGATATAAATCCGGAACGCACGAACCGATTTCCACGGTTTTGCTTTCGTTGGAAAGGTATCGAGCGTCATGAGGTTTGTAGCACAAAAAATCAGGAAAAGTTAAAAAAAAGTTACCAAGCCGGAGTCGCGGGCAACAGCTAGTGTTTTCTATTTTTTTCGTGCAAAGTTAACTCTCTCTGTCGCTGCCCTATTCAGTGCTCTGTGTTATATGTTCGTTGGTCGATTCAGCTTTATTTAGAGAAATGGCGGTTGCAGTTGATTTATTTTTATTGCCACAGTCACAGTACCTCTGTGGTGACATAATTTTGGGATCGACTGTAATGAATTTGCTACGCGAGCGAAATGCGTGCAGGACGTCTGTAAGGATTGATTTTATTCTAATTTTCAATACGAACTAACACATTTGTAAGTGAGGAAGGGTTTATTTTCAAGCTTAAACAACCGATCCAATTTACGAGGCATTTTATATAATAATCATTTGAGTTCCTTGATAAGTCATAGGATGATTTATAAGTGAACAGGTCCAGTGTGATTTTTTTTTAATTATATTTAGGGGGCACGCGAGCAGACGGATTACCTGATGGCCGTCGCCCATGGACACTCGGGTAATCCGAAGTGTCGCAGGTACGTTGCCTGCCATTTATGAGGGAATAGGGAATGGGAATAGGGATAATGGATTAGGGAAGTTGGGCCACCGGTAAGCTCACTCACTGAATGAAACACAGCACAACGCCGTTTCACGCCAGTTTTCTGTAGCAATAACCACAGAGTTTATAGTTTGGTACAATTTTTCCATATCCACACTAATATTATAAATACAAAAGTGTGTATGTCTGTCTATATAGACAGACATACACTTTTTTTTCCGCTGTTACCGCTTCACGCCCAAAAAACCGAATCAATTTCGCTAAGGCGTGAAGATAATTTCAGTCCAGGAGAAGAACATACGAAAACGTAAAATAAACCGTTCGCGTGCGATAAAGGGTTGTTGCGAGTGTCTTGCTTTCCATCAGGTAAGCCGTCTGCTCGTTTGCCTCTTAAATATCATTTTAAAAAATGTAATAAACATAACAAAATATCCCAAAAATACAACAGCAAACTAGCTAAATACCATCACCTTCTAGTATTTTGTACCTTGACTACAATGTATATCGAGGAAAATACATTTCGAAGTGAAACGATACCAAGTTATTTAATAAGTGTCTGTAATTGGCGGTTAGCAGTCGGACGATAGTAACCCAAATAGCGCGTCCTTCGAAGGGCACTCACTCCGGCCAATTTACAATAATTGTCTACTGACACCATTCGCAATAGCATCAACAAATCACAACAGATGTCACACTGTCGTACACTTGCATGCTGTGTAGAAGACAGAAGGGAAGACACCTTTACTGTGATATGCTCTATCGAGTAAGCCTTAATAAAAATTAGAGATAGTTGTGTTTTTTTTAATATGTGTTATTTTTGTCTACGAATCCTAACATGACATCACAATCGAATCGAGTTTTGTCGAGATTTTGACATATGATGAAATAGTTTTTCGTCAGATACACAGATACAGGTGTTACACGTTACAAAATCGAGGTAAAAAGTTTTACCCCAAATTATTACCAAAAATCTACAAACATCTCCAAAATGTTTAATATGAAAACATGAAAGTTTCAACGGAACCGAAAACGTGTCGAAAGTCAATCTCATTGAACGAATTTTTTATGAACTACATCACACAATACGCCTGAGGGGAGATTTTCTTTTTTAATAAATTGTTTTATGACAAAAGGAAAGATTGTGTGGAACCTGATTGTGTTATTATATGTGGCGGTGTAAAGCTCCCTAAGCTGAATCTATGTCGTATGCCACCACGAAAATAATGAAAAAGGAAAGAATGAGAACATTCTTCCATTATCATCATCATCATCATAACCATAACCAAAACTGGTTATTTTATGTTAAAAGGCGTTAGGGCCTCCGTGATCTAGTGGTACAGGGCTCGCCTCTTGAGTAAGAGGTCGTGAGTTTGATTTCCGTGTTGAGAATGTTATTTTCAAGTTTGATTAAGACACTGGGGGCTGATCACCTGATTGTCTGACAACTAAGATGATCCATGCGTCGGATGGGCTCGTAAAAAGTCGGTCCTGCCGGTTGCCTTCTAATTTTCCCAAAAAATATTATACGTACGCGAATGTACCATCACCGAATTTGATTCATAGCCAAATTGCAAAAAAAATCAAACTCAGACGACAAATTCGTGATTTGAATTCTTCATGAAGTTGGCATACCGATTGTGTAACGTAGGCCCATCAACCGGCTCTGATCATTTCTTCGATGGTGCCATAGCCAAAATTTCGCATCGCACAATGTCAGCGCCCTTGCCCCTTAGTGTCCCCGCGAAAGCCTCCGCGACCAGACGTGTGACGTCATGTACGGCTGGCTACTGGAGAGCGTGCAGCACTTTATAGTCGTAAGTCACGTTATATCGAACTGTGGAAACTTTACTGATAGGCCTAATGTCCTTAGTTGAGAAGATAGAGAGTTGCATAGGCTACATGTGGCTAAAAAGAAATGACTTTTTTCGCGATTTCCAATTCCACGCGGGTAAAGATTATTATAGATACGCAGGCAATTATGTTCAACAAAATAAAGTGAAAATGTTTTACGTGTAAAGTTTACTGTGGAAGTAGTAGCGCCGAAAGAGCGATTTTTTGCAAAATCTATACGCCCAAAAATATTCTGTATAAAAGCAGGCCAAGTCTCTATGAGCTGCTTGTTTATTCCTAAAAAGTAATGAAATCTAGACAAAGGCAAAGGATCCTTCCTGTGATTTGCTTATCATTAACTATGCTTAAGTTATATGACTGTTAATGTTAGTTAATTAATAAGTTAATGTTATATGACTGGCCTTGACCATACTTCATTTGTTAGCAGGTAAAAGTCAACGGTCAGTCGTATATCATTAACTGTCATAATAAACAAATCACAGACAGCAGCCTTTGCTTTTAGAGATAAACAAGCAGCTCAATCGAGACTTGGCCTGCTTTTAAACGGACTGATTTTGGTGGGATTTCACTTCTTTCTGTGGAAACGTTATTTTATTATTTTGCCCCGTTTTTTTCTCTTTTAGGCTTCCGTACCCGAAGGGTTACCGTCTGTCCGTTTTCAGGCTCTATCTCAAGAATGGCAATAGCTAGAGAGTTTAAGTTTTCATAGATTGTGTATTTTTGTGTCTGCTATGACCACAAAAAAAAAAAACAAAATAAATTAAACATTTAAGGAGGCTCACATAACAACATCATCAAGACGAAAATGACGAAAATTTCAGCTTCTGCTATTATCCAGAGGTTCTCAAATAGGGGGCTGAAAATGCGACGAAATGACGGCAGTGTTTGCTTCGCGCTCGACTTGGAAATAACTACTAATTATACCAAACAGTAATTTCACATTCAATTTAAATTGATTTTTAACCGACTTCCAAAAACGAGGAGGTATTAACAATTTCATCAAAACTATTAAATTTTTTAACAAAATGTGCTAAAATACATTGGAGAGCCTTTGCAATATTGCTATTACGCCATTTTAGGCTTGCAGATACGGTAGCATGGATCAACCGACTTTAATTATATTTTTTATTACAATTAAATGATCCTGTGAGATAAATATAGAGCCCGAGTAATCTCGGGCGCGGGTAAATGCTAGAGAGGTACTAATATTATAAATGTGAAAGTGTGTCTGTTTGTCTGTAACCTCTTCACACCCAAACCACTGAACCGATTTTGCTAATAATAAATTTAGTACAGTGGTACTCTCAGACCGAAGAATGAACATACTTTTTACAAGGATACTTTTTATCCTGCAAAAATGTGCAGTTCCCGTGCGAATAACGAATTTCGGCGCAAACGGAAATGCGGGTATCATTTATTCTAGTATAAATATAATTGCTAAATATTTACGAGTGTTATGAGTTTAGTGGACAATTTTATTCAGTGGTCATTAATCAACGGGCTATAATTGAGACTAATCGCTCAATTTTGTTGCGGTAATAGATTAAAATAATAGTAACAGAAGTGGCTGATCCAAATGCTACAAAACTTCTTGTGAATTTGTGAATTCGTTAAAAACGATTTCATCGGATTTTATCATAATTTCAAAAAAGTGTTTAACCTAAATTAACAAAAAATTTAAACCGACTTCCAAAGGAAAAAACTAAAATAGTACAAAACAAACTAAAAAGTATTAAAT
>JAOTAV010026065.1:0-21445 GCA_026546445.1 Cyclargus thomasi
TTTCTGGAACATAAAAATCTATTAAACAAATGAAATTGAAATTTTCTTTTGAAAAATGCTACCATGCCATTAGTATTTTCTTAAGATGTTGTCACGTTCAACTATCGTCTGTAAACCGACTTTACAGACAACCGATTTTTTTACTAACAATCGATGTCCACGGTACACTTTCTTTTCTGATTAAAAGCTTATAGAGCTTAAGGAAAACCTCCTCGTTAGTAATAAAAGAATGAAGATCATTCTATGATATATTTTTGGCTAATGTGGTTAACGTTTTGACTTATTTATAATATATTAAACTTACCCCTTTAGCCCATGTATAAGCCTTAATGAACGTAAATCTGTCGGAGCCGAATCGAAGTCATGCCCTCATTGCTTACACTTACAATTATTTGTGTAACTAAAAACAATTATTGTTTGTTACATTGCTTTATGACATAATATTGTTATTTTCCATCGTTTAGGTTTAAGATGGACCCGTGCTTTCTTACGCCAGTTCTTCTCGCCGGGTTAGTTCCCGAACCGGTAGTAGGCACCGTAGTCTCAACGTTCAGAAAGTGTACTTAAAGTGCTTATTTTGATTAAAAAAGATTTTGATTTGATTGACTTTGACAGCAAATGATTTGGTCGAAGCGGACCTTTCAGCTCGTCTAGTCTGCGAGTCGGCCCGACTACCAGGTGTGAATGTGTCATGTTTGATAATAAATGACGTTCTATCTATACTAATAATATAAAGCTGAAGAGTTAGTTTGAACGCGCTAATCTCAGGAACTAATAACTATGGTATGGTTCGCTAACCCTGAAAACTGGGCGGCCCTTTTAGAGCGAATGCACAATATCTAATTATATTGGCATAGTAATTTGTGTATAAGTCTAAATGTGTTTAAAAATAAAATGGTAATATTATACATAATAATAATAAATGATATTGTACTATTAACGCCATCTATGAGTTGAGATGAGCAACTGTAAAGTTAAACTTATCTTAACAGTTGGACATCTCAACCATAGATGGCGCTAGTAGTACAATATTATTTTTATTTTTCATAATTATCTAAAATCATCTTTCGTATCTTCGGGTATTCACATATTGTATTTAAAATCTTAAAAAATATGTCACAGTCATAGAATGCTTTGGAAAACTCAATGTCATACAATTTCAAAAACCCGCGAGCCCTTAAAAAGCTTTTTTGTTAATACAAAGTAAATGTTTGGTTTTAGCGCCATCTCTTGAATTCTGGTGATATCTCTGCTTATGGGTACGTAACAATTAAGCTCCTCAGTGTTTTTCAGGTACGGGTATTTCTCTTCGACAGATGGTGTTAAATTATTAAATAATTATTATTGATACTTATCAGGAAATTTCATAACGTGTCAAAATTTCTATTAAATTCCGTGTTAATTAATTTTGATTAAACTATAAAGTTCAAAGATTGTAGAATTTAGCTTTTATTTTCATTTTACTAAAGATACAACATTTTAATTAAATATATTATGTCTCCAAAAAGACGAAATAGTTTTCAATAAAAATGACTATATTAAATGAATGATTAAAAAGATTTCTGCTCAACAAAGTTGCGGGCAGCATCTACTTATTGAATAAGCTAAAAAAGGATATATCCTACTACCAGTCCTAATCTAGTTCTTAACCTTATCCACCATCATAATCCTTTGCTTTTAGTATAATATCTAGTCTAATACTGCAAGGCTGTTTCGGTGCGTGGCTAAAAGTCGTAACGTTGCTGGTCGCCATAACATTAAGGCTTAGGTGTCAGCCAGCGGGGTAAGTTTAAATTTTTATAAGTATGTTAAAACGTTAAGTACATTTACAAAAAATGTATATCTTGTAGAATAATCTTTTGATAACTAGCGGGGACTTTACCTTAAGTTAATCAGAAAAAAAATGCATCGTGGACATCGATTTTTTGTAAAAAACTGGAATAACTACGAAACTAACCGGTTAAGATGAACGAATTTTTTATACAATACAATATAAGTAACACTGTAATCTGTAAGGAGAGATTCTTAGAAGAATTCCTTTTCAGGGACTACAGTGATACCACTTATATTGTATTAAATTAAAAAATCGTTCATCTTAAATGACTACTTTTGTAGTTTTTGCAAGTTTTTTCAAAAAATCGATGTACACACTACGCCGTAAATTTTTTTTTCGATAGACTATCAGCTGACAAATTTCTCGCTAGAAGTTAATGAATAAAAATCATTCTAATAACATATTGACGAGTATTATTGTTAAATTATTAAATAAATAGCAATGTACAATTTTAAAATATTATGATTAATTCAAATAAAATTAAGTTTATTAAAATGAAATAATTAAATTAGGAAAAATTATGAAGTCTGCATACTAATAACATTTAAATATAAACTTTGAAAGGATTGTAACTGTTAAATTGTTAATTAAATAAAAGGCTTTTTTTATTTTTACCTTTTTTACCCGGCTGGCCCATGTACAACCCTTAACATCAACGCGCCAAAACAGTACGCTCTATGCTTTCAACCCACACACGGATAAAGCTTAAAAACCTACGTGTGCGAGTTTCAACGCCTACATACTTTCACAGCTAAATCAAAGGATTTAATTAAAATAAAACAAAATTAATTAATAGTCACGCTTACACAAAGTCCTATTTGTAGGTAGATAATCCCCGCTTTTTAATTAACCTTAAACTTATAATAATAATTAATTGAATACCGTCTTAAGATAATTAAAACAAAATTATTATGAAGTTATACCGGCAAAGCACGAGTACGACTCGCACGCGAAGGGTTCCGTACCAGTAATAAATTCAGGAAACATGGTTCTGTAACTTAAACAACCTTAGATTTACACTTCCTAACGAGTAATATCGCGTTGTAGACGTTGCAGTGCGCCATCTAGAATTAAGAAGAAAAAAACTTGAAAAAAAAACCACTTTTGTGGTATGAGAGTCCGTCTTTTAATATTTAATTTATTTTGTTTGTAGTATTTGTTGTTTTGGCGGCAGTAGAAATACATATTCTTTTAAAATGTCAAATCTCTAGGTATTACCGTTCTTCAGATGTAGCCTGGAGACGGACAGACAGACAGACATCGAAATTTTAGTATTAGGGTCACGATTTTATCCCTTGGGGCACAGAGGGCTGCTTAAGTCGATCTTTATGAACTTTGCACCAGTAACTTCGACCTTCAATATTATTAAAATACATTGTAAACAATAGGGTTAAGGGATACGGAATTTGTTTTTTAGGGTTCCGTACTGTTACCACCCTAGCTAGTATGCAGTATATAATATTTTTTTTATTTTTCCGTTAACGTTTCATTTTCAGCCATCGAGATTATTTTCTATATTTTATTCAGTCAATTATAATCCGGGAGCCGTCGCGATCCTAGTTTAGGACATAATATGTGGAGAGTCACTAATAATCAGTATTGTGTGAACTATGTGTTTTTTTTCAAACTAACAGCTCTTTATAGACACCGGACTGCTTGTATGTCGTGCGACAGAGATAACGCTCTATGCAGCCGAAATTAGCCGATTGTCTCTTTCCAAAGGTCGATGTGCAATGTTTATGGCCGGGTACTGTACGTTTGTCGTGGTTCACGCGATCTCACCTAGGGCGATACGTGGAGTAACGCCGAGTTTTTAGTGGGTAGTGGCTTGTGTCCTTCGCATGCAGCAGAGACCCACATACTTGGACAGGACCCCCATCCCCCGCAAGATGCTTAAAAGCATTATCTTGGCGTAAAAAAGTACTATACGTTTAAAATACTTTCCAATGTACAAAATACCGAAACTCCAAAAAGAATAATCTGTATTTAATTTGTAACTTCGCACATCGAGTTATACAATATATTTAATTTTTATTTGTTTAATTTCGTCTGACGTTTAAAGGCCGAGCTAGTGTCGCTGTACTTGAATGAATTTCTCTATGATATTCATTTGTCGCGGCGTTAGTAACGCTTGCTTCGAAGGGCAATAATAATATAACATTTATTTAATCGAATGTGAAAAGTTCTCCTCTTATTTACTCTATACTAATGTCAGCATTTGATAAACTACAGCCGAACGTTAATGTTACAACGAAAAAATACCAAATTTTAACGAGTTTTCGAGTTGGTGACCTTTGCTTTAAAAGCTTTCAACGTTTAATAGTGGTTATTATCAATCATCGTTACAGCATTTTTACACTTTGTGCGACAAAGACCAACTGTAATCAACTGCTACACAAAGGAAGAAAGGCATTAAGTCGCAAAATGGGGGTTTTGCTGTGCGCCATCAATCTCGCTATTTAGCCTGGCCTTTGGTGGCCCCAGGTTAATAGGATACCATCAAAATTTCTTACCTCGTAGCCAGATCAAATATTAGCCAGAGCAAATATTATACAGTTTTGTATTTACTGCATTGCATATTAGCTTTTGGCCGTGGCTTCGCTTGCATGGATTAGACAATTGCTTAAAAAAAATTACAATTAAAATACGAATATTTTTGTGGGCTTCCTTTTGGAGTATGATTGTTTTTTCAGGATCAAAGTTGCCTATGTTTCAGTTGAGTGTGTGCCCAAAAGCAAGTTCATTGATTGCTTCTTTAGGGCGTGACGAAGGGATAAACAAACACATATCCATAGTATTAGTACGGACGAAAGTAAATAAAGTGATGATACTCTAGGGTGTCTAAGCCCCTTGGATAGAATCCACTTTTTTTATGAAATTGAGGAGGCAAGCGAGCGACGGGTTACCTGATCGAAAGCAACCCATGGACACTCGCGACATCCGGTGAGTGCGTTGCCGGCCTTTATGAGTTTATGAGTAAACTCACTTACTGAACGGAACACAGCACAACGCCGTTTCACACAAGTTTTCTGTGCCGATCTGGCCGTCCCATTCGTGCCAAATCATGTCTCTCCCACGGCAATGAGCATTCGTATTATGTAGTCGAGATCTGAAAATGTCTCATTAGTACACGCCTCCACCGGGGTTCGAACCTGCACCCTCTCGAGTGCGAACCGAAAGGCCTTATATAGGCCACAGACGCTGCAACTGTTGCAGCACTTGAAGGTAAACTTTTTTCAACAAAACATACCTATGCAAGAAGTAGCCCAAAATGTAAATTATTATAAAATATTTTTGCTGCTACCTAATAGCGAGCATTGATGATTCTGATCTCGAAACGCTTTTAGAATATAAAGCGACCTTGTCTAATAAATTCATAAGCGGTGAAGAATAAAATTATGCAAAACAAAAGGAGGTTTGAAAAACCGGCCAAGTGCGAGTTGGACTCGCGCGAGAAGAGTTTCGCACTAGTATAGAGTATTGGGAAAACGTGGTCCTTGAAAGTTAACCAGCTATTGCAGATCGTGCACCCGATGTTGCGATGTAGACGTCGTGCAGCGCCATCTAGAATCAAAAGGAAGAAACAGGCAAATAAAGTTTATTATATAATAAATGTATTATTTTATTACGTGAATTACCTATATAGGTATTTCATAAAAATTACAATCTAGCCTAGATTAGAGTAATAAGTAATTTAACGCAAACTTAACTTGCTAAGTAGAGTAAATATAATAAATGTATAAAATAAATAAATTAATAAGAGAGAGTAAACATATAATTTATTTTGTTATAATTATTTGTTATAATTACTGCAGCAGAGGTTCGACAACGAGTTTTTTTCACTTTCGACCGTGAACGCGTTTCGCGTTTGTTACGCGATATTTTAGTTAAAACTTGCGCTCGGCTCTCAGAAATATATAATGTGAAAATTTCAACTCTCGCGCTGCTACCGTTCTTGAGATAGATAGCTTATAGACAGTCTAAAGGGGAAGACAGTCTAAAGGGGAAGACAGACTGACGGACAGACATCAACAAATCAGTCTTAGTATTAGGGTTCCATTTAAACCTTTGTGTACGGAACCCTAATAAAAGCGGTACACGGTCAAGATAAATGAAATGAAATTGTGTAATTGCGACGCGGTTTGAAGCCGGTTTTTTTGACGTTTTTTAATGAAAAACGTTAATTTCTGACTTAGTCATCCGTCGTAACAGTAATCTTGTTTAAAGTTCGAGTTGGTAGAAACTTAACTACGACTTAGGAGTTTAGTTACTTTTAAAATGTTGTTCATTGTTTAACATACGAGTACATCAAATAATATTTATTAAAAAATTATGCATTTCTTCACCAGTGGTGGATTGAGACGGCCAGTTTAATAAAAAAAAAATTAATAAAAAAATTGCCTGATCGGTGGAGTGATTTCAGGCGATGATTACCAAAAAAAAAAAAACGCATCCGAACGCCTCGTTTGAAGTTGTTTTTAAGTATAGTTTGCCAATAGTTCTTACTGATTAAAATGTATAGTATTTTCGAGGATCACAGTCTGCTAATCCACCTATCGATCACGAGATAGGTGATAGATGAATCGATAAAAAAAAATAACAAAAACACCCTCTAATAAATGTTTAATCCCTTTCTTCGTTATATTTCGGTTTTCAATTATATACAAATTTTATAGTATAGTGTTAATTGTTATTTAAAATCACACTGAACCTACCCATTTCATTATAAGAAAACTGACTATGTTTTAAATTATTTCAAAATGTTTATTTTTATCACTCGCTGTGCGGACGCCAAGTTCTCAGGAAAAGTGCGTTGGAAATCCTTGCCTTAAAGTGTTGCCTATGTAGTATGCCTTAACCTACAGAGTGTAACAAAAGTAAGTGATAATACTTGAGGTTTCGTATCTGACCGTTATATTGAGTTCACAGTGAAAGGCTAGCGCAGAAAGCGAACAAAATTTTTTGTGATTTATATGGGAAAAAGTTTGATCGCTTGCCCGCTTGCCCACAAATGACAAAAAATTTTGTTAACTTTCAGCGCCGCTCACAGTGAACTCTATATAAGGGTCAGACACAAACCTCAAAGAATTATCACTTCCTTTTATTACACCCTGTATATGCGAAACTTCGCTTACACTAGCACTGTACGCGCCGCTTATCATGCAGGCTAACAAGAAATGCGGCGCGTTAAAAATATGCTATACACAAAAATAACAATATGGTTCTAAACAGTTTCAACATTCCATAATACTATACAGAGAAAATTATTCCAAACAAGTGTATTTTTTTATTATTGTACTAATTGTAGCTAAATGTAGGTGAAAGAATTATTGAAATCAGATCAGTACTTTTTGAGTTTATTTGTAACGAATATACAAATGTAAATCTTTATTAATAATATAAGATGTAAAGTAAACCATTTTCAGTAAACGAATTACAAGTTACACTGAAGCGGTGTTATTTAAAAAACGTATTCTCGAAATCGCGGTGCAGTGTAATTAGTTACCCGACGAAATTTCAACTTGTCGCTTTCCAGCAGGTGAAATTCACTTAGAGATTTAAAATGTTTAATTGGCGCTGGTAATTTTCAACCTTTTATTTGGGACTCATTATGCTCCGAGCGTTTTAGTCGATATTATGTGTTTAAAGAGCCCCAATCTTTTCAACGTATTGTTTTTCCTATAAAGCCACACAAATTTTACGATTATTAGACCCCTCCCCCCGTAGTCACAGGTAGTCACAACTGAGATCCCCCTTCCTATTGTGATGTCACAAATTTTCATCTAAAAATTGAAACCAGCCCAATATTTGGACATTAAATTTATAAAATTTGTAATGTGATGTCACAAAACCTAAGGACCCTGTCATATGTGTCACACTTCAAATACCGCCCCCCCCCCCTTGGTGGTATTAAAAGTTAGTTTTAAATGAAACTGGGTTTTGCAGATTCTTGTCTCCAAATAAGAAGACATAGGATAGTTTTTATTGTGAAATAACGTACAGTTTTAGCGTGATAGAGGAAGATTATCGCAATGAGTACCCATTTATCTTGCAATATTATGCAGAAAAACTTGTCAGAATGCCATCTGGCACATCAGCCCCCTGATGATGACACGATGCGATTCCAAAATCGGGAACGAATCCGCGCGGAATCGCATCGTGGATCGGGGGGGGGGGCAGAAATGAAAGAAAACTCATTATGATACAACGGCTAGCGCGATTGAACACTGATCGAATGAGGTTTTAATATAAATTACAACTTTCCACATTAAACTTGCAGCGCAAAAAGTTTGCAGTGACCATCGATGTTCCAGATTCTAGACATCGTACGGCGTATCTCGAAAATTTTCAATAAACCGAAATTGGAACGGTGAAATCTTTTTACTATGCCAAAAAGGAGCGTCAAATATTACACTTTCTCACACATGTTTATGAAAATACTTTTATAATCAAGCTAAGTTTTCAAAAACATAAAAACCTGACTACATTGCAATATAAAATTAGGCATTTTGTTTTTTTTGTATATTTTGATATAATCAAGTGTAACTATTACACTAAATACGAATCTCACGACACCTCTCAATCTATTGTCATTCTCACATCTATATAAACATACGCGACTGCGACTTCCGTCTGCAAACGCGATATCCCTGTATGGTACATCGATGTCAAGCTCTGTATTGAGGACGATTGATTGCAACTTGTACAAGAACTTGATTCCCCACCGATTGTGCTGATGTGTCAAGTCTTTTTGGCACATAACAGGGCCAGATTGACGTAGTGTAAAGCGTCCATAGATTATATTAGATTTATTTTATAAATCGGAAAGTTAGATTAAAAACCTGTTTGTCATTTCTTCACGCCATAACTAAACAACCAGACGAATAAATTTTGGGCATACACTTAGATAACAAGCTTGATGTCTAAGAATAGAAAACCTGACTGCAGGAACCATTGCAACTTAAACATCAAATTATGTATGTTTCTAGACTGGCTATGTAAAGCCCTTCATTTTGATATCCTACTCGAGCTAACTAGGCGCAAAAAATGATAGTTGGAACCTCACAATTTTGGCCTTAAAATCCGCCATTTTGATTTTTCTATTTTTATGTACCTAGTGTCACTTGTGCTATTAAGACGAATCTAACGATACCTCATACGTTAAAATGCATCAAGCCGTTTAGAAGAGTACACAACCTACTTTTCTTCTTGGAAAAATAATTTTCGAATCCCACCAGAGCAAAGCTGCGGACAAAAGCTAGTGGCTTATAATGTAACAATCCACATAATTGTCCAGCCTCTGGAATCCCACTAGCATTCCGATTGTTATTAATCAAGCGACTCTGTTATTCACTTAATTAACCGCAGAACCGCGTGGTTAGGTTACAACACAAATACCCTTAGGGTCAGACTACACTGCAACGTAATGAATTTAAAATGTAATCAGAATGAGCTTTGTTTACCACAGCTTGACAACAACCTCTTTACCGCGCCCTAGGAACGTGTGACGGGGCGGGGACGGGAAAGAAGGAGTTTAAAGTTCACACGAAATCAATATAATGACGTGTCTTACGATTTAATTTGACGGTTTTAATTAATTTAATTTGACAATGCAGCTGATGAGATGGTAGAGTGGCCGCAGCTCTACCCACTAATACCCGTCCGTGTTCCAGCTTCTACGCTGGAGGGAGCCGTGAGAATCTGCTACATGCCTTCCGCGGCATCCCTCGGCTAGTCAGTTGTAAGCCTGATGAATTAATATTTTGTCCCGTGTAATGAAGCCAGTGCGGCATGTTATTCGATCTGAGTAAGCAGAAATCAAACAAACATTATCGTCTATCTCCGTTTATTTCATGTTTGATTATTCGACTGCGTGTTTGTCGGACAGCGATTCACGCACGATTTTCGACGACGATATTTCGTCAACGGATCACGCAGAGCAGACGAGTTATTTGATGGAAAGGAACTGCCTCTGCCGATGGACACCTGAAATATCAGAAGAGTTGATAGTGACTTGCGGGCCTTTTGATTAAGAAATAGGCGACGGAAAATGGAAAGGAAACGAGTTGAAGGGAGTCGAACCTCAGAGTGGCGGGTGATGTCAGAAAAAAAACTCTCACGCGGCACTCCGGTAAGCTTACCCATTGTGCGAAATACAGAGCAACGCTGTTTGACGCCAGAGAGACGCTGTTTAAGTGTTCGTGGCCTAGTGAGTAAGACCTTCGGTTCGCACTCGAGAGGTGAAGGTTCAAACCCGGGTGGAGGCGTGTACCAACGAGAAAATTTCCGATCTCAAGTACATAACATGGATGCTCATTGTCGTGGGAGAGCAAACGAATGGGCTGGCCCGATTATAGTGATAACACGTCCCACAGAAAACTGACGTGAAACGGCTTTGTGCTGTGTTTCGTTCAGAGAGTGAGTTTACCGGTAGGCCAACTTCAATAGTTCCCCATCTCTATTTCCATTCCTTATTCCTTCATAACGGCAACGCACTTGTGACTCTTCGGCTGTCGCAAGTGTCCATGGGCGACGGCAGTTGTTTTCCATCAGGTGACGGGCTACGTGTGCTCGCTTACCCCCTGATAATCATAAAAAAACAGTTTTCTGTGCGGTCTCGGTATTTCTCTGGTCGAACCGGTGACGAAGCATGGCTCTCTCTTAAAACACTTCGACAGCGACCCGTATTTCGACAATACGTTCTAATTGTGAGGATTAGCACTATCGGCTACATAATTGAAACTACACAAATAGGGATTACGCGACTGGAAGTTGGGACCAATTTAGATGTCTGTTTTAGGAACAGACATCTCGATTAATCTCGAGTTTCTTTTAATTAATCTCGAGTAGAACAAGAACACTAGAAAATTGTTAATTGGTAGTAGCTAATAATAATATCTTAATTAAATAACAATAAGCGTCTATACTCTTCACACCACGTCAATCTGGCCCTGTGCTAAGTATCCGAAGGACTTGTGTTACAGGTACCAGACAACGGAAATATATTTAATACTTTTATACTATACACATATTTAAGATTTTCATATATAATACACTTATTTAATACACATCCATGACCTAGGAACATTGAAAAACTTTTTGTTCCGTCGACGGGATTCGAACCCGCGACCCCGGCGTGAGTTACCAAAGCGCTCAACCACTGCGCCACATAGGTCGTCGATCGAGATCCTATTTTTTTTTCCGGGACTCAAAGAATTCCCAAGCTTATTTCAATAAAATCGGTTGAGTGTTTAGGGCGTGAAGACGTAACAGACAGACACAATTATGCATTAATGTTAGTATGCACTGAATTGCTGTTACTGAATCTAATTAATTTAAAATCTAGGAAGTCGGAAAAGTAAGGGGAAATAAATTTTAGAATGTAGCTTAGGAAGTACCTTGGCAGGACTTATATCTACTAATACACGACTTCCTACCATCGTAAATTAACTAAGTGCAATGTTATCATGTGTTGCATTGAGACTCAAGACAGAATTTACATAAAAAACTCTTTTTATGGAGCTGACACCATAACTTGCAGATAACGTTTTTATACATGTTTTTATTGAATTTGTAATCTCTAAATAGGGCTGCAATTTGTCAGATGAGTGGTATGAGAGACTTTATGCTAAACAACACCTTCTTCCTGAACAGCTTTCAGAAAGAGAAATGAATAGGAGAAAAATGAGCAAATGGGTCACCTGATCAAAAGCAACAACACTTGCACATGGACACTAGCAACATCAGAAGGAACGTAGGTGTTTTGCCAGCTTTTCAAAATAGACTCAAGGCTGGCAACGCACCTGCAAATGGTTGAAGGCCTTGCTTTACTTATTCGCCTTAAATTTAGGAGATATACAAATACTGCTGATGCTGATGTTGGACGTATTATACGCATGATGAATGTCCTGCAGACCTCAAGACGAGGCTAAATACTTTCCACGTATGGCTCATACTTAGGTCCAGTTTACATATTATAAATGTGCACTTGATCGCTCGCATTCTAAGATCTAATTCAGACTGATCGAGATGCTGGTGTTTGTTAAGTTTTTGTTGTTCGTTTCCGTGTGTGGGTCGTACGCGAGGAGAGTTCCGGAACACAATGGAACTGAAAATATTGAGGAATTAGGTAAGGAAATAAAAGTTCTTACTTAAACACAAAAAAAGTTTCGAGATTAAACTGCAGAACTCCAAAACTTTCAATAAAAGAAACAAGTAGCAGAGCTTTATATCTATACTACTATTATAAATGAAAAAGTCCATCTATCTATTTTTCGTCCTTCCTTCAAACCAAATAAAGCAACCGATTAACTTGATTTTTGCCAAAGTCATGGTTAAAAATATGGAGAGTAACATAGACTCCTTTTAGTCGTAGAAACACATCATGTTCCTAAAGATGGTTAAAACGATATGATAGGTCTTATACTTTGAATATTTTCTAAAACATAATTTACCCTCAGCAAAGAAACCAGTTTGCCACTACAGCGACCCCCATGTGGCAGAATGTATCAAGCGGGTGGCAGAACAGGGCCGGTTGTTGCTGGCACATGGCATACCAGCATTTGGTATACAGCCCCTGGAGCCACTGAACGTGCCCAGCATAAGGCTGCGGCAGCATAATATGCCGCAGATGAGGTTCAAGTACGACGCGTGGCTGTCAGATATTTCTCTACATGGACTCACAAATTACACCTTCAATAAGTTGGAGTAAGTATTCTTATCGAATCCGTACTTCATTTTTAGTATTAAAAGTATTCGGTGGTTCAGATCAGACCAAAAAAAATCGAAGTGGATAGAAGTTAAAATGACATCTTGTGAGGCACTTCAAATAATGATTTCAATTTTTTTGAGGCTGTCGTCTAGAAGTGTTTCCATCAGTACTGAAAATTGCTTTAAGACTTCGTTACGTTTCCCAGTTGCAGTTAGCGATCTGGTGGTGTTACTTTATTAGAAAATGTTATACACATACGCTGATCACCTCACATCCAGAAGCTCTACTCTCAAACAGGCACATTCAAATATTCCGACTCAACCGAATGTTGCTGCCCTGGTCTAACAAGTCATTTGTGTTTTTTATTAGAGTAGGATGCATTCTTGTTCATACGGCTCTATTTTTCGCCAAGTAATCTTTGGCTTAGCCACTTACAAGTAAACTATTCCAGCGTGTACCCTGAAGAGTTGCGAGTGACGGCGAACATCAGCCTGCCACATCTCCTGATAGCAGCCGAGTACGTCATCATCGGGGACTTCCAGATGCTGCCCGTTGAGTCCACGGGGAAACTCAAAGCTAACTTCAGTAAGTCTGTCTTTAGCCTACTCAGGATACAGTCAGTGAGACAAGCAGTATCCTGTAAAGACAAGAAAAGAAGGTGTCTTAATAGAAATTGTGGGTCTTTAATTAATTAAAAAACATATGACAACACCGTTCACTTTCATAATGAAGCAAAGCTAGCAATGTAAAGTTTATTGATTTCACATACTATAAGGCTAGTATAAATAAGCTTGGCACTAGGTATTTAAAGACTGTTTGGTTTTTATTTTGCTGTTCAAGAAGGAAAGGAAAACAATTTATTCTAATTTTTGCAGCTGACTGCTCAGCGGCGCTGGACGCGGTTGGTGCTAGGGTACACAAGCGCATGGTGATCCGCGATGCCAATGTCAAGTTGCGGTGTAGCGGTCCTCTAGCTGCCAAACTCATGGAGGCTCACTCCACTACTAATGAAATGGGTAAGGCTTTTACTGTTAAGTTACTTCACTTGGGTTAGGTCTTTGCTGCCTGACTCGACAAAGATTCGACTGATACCGAATACCATCTGGTGACAAGTCTTAAAATTTTATTGACACTTTCAACTGTTAACTCTTTATTTTAGTGAAACTTTAAAGTCATCAGACGATAAAATCTCATAATTATCTAACAAGGAACCATTTACCACCGACGACTTTTTCGCTTGCGGAACTGCCAAAACAATATGCAGTTTATGATTATTGGTATACTCTTTGTTTATGATCTCTCTGGGCAAAATTATAAACTCCATTGAAAACTTCATGGTCAACATTATGGACTTTATGGTTAAACATTTATTTTTTCTATTTTTAGAGATGATCACCGACCACATAGTGCATATGCACTCGGCGGAGATCGCCAAGGAGATTCAGCCGGCGGTGGAGACGGCGTTGTCCATGGTACTGGAGGACGTCGCCAACAAGTTCCTCAAGCACATACCACCCAACATGGTCTTCCCTAACTAGTGACATCATCTGTGACGTGGGGTGATTTCATAAAAATGGTTAGTGATTACCATCAGTGCGATTACATCTCTGCAAATGGGTAAATTCACTGTGCCGCGTTGGGAAGCATTAAGATATTTTGAATGATTAATTCAAAATTGGGCCATGCAACACCACGAACACCAAATCAAAAAATTGTTATTCTCCTCTCACCTGTAGAGTAAATATAGTTATATTCATCAACCCATCCCATCATCATCATCATTCCGCCCCACCCATTGTATAGTAACAAAGCAAATCGACACTATAGCTTATTCAGCGGTTTTATAGATTTTTGTTTTCTGCATACATATAGAATCAAAAGTTAAGGCATTTCATAGATTTTAGTCACTATAATTTATTATACTTTATTGTGTGTCTAATTTATTAACGTTAGCATTAAGTTGTGTGTGCATTTATGTCAACATGAGGTATATTGTAATTTATTTTTAATTTATTGAAATTTAATAAAGCGTTACAATTAGCTTGCTTTTTTTGCTTACTGATTAATTTAATATCTAAATTATGATTTCTAGGGTTGCCAAATTGAGCCTCGTTAGTCCTCAAGGTCAATAAATGTTACATTTTCGCAACCTTTATTTCCAGTCATACATTTTGCTCTAGTGTACGATGCAATTTTGTGCATAGCTATATTTCCTACGAACCTATTTTGATCATTATGTACTTGTACTTAAGATTGAAAATGAAATGTCTTAGTCAAGTGTCAAACAACCAAAGTATTTTCAACTTTATTAGTGAAGAATTAAAATATAAAATCAGTTGTAGTATCATTGATGCAATAATGATGTAAGTTGAGCTAACACGACATGGTGGCTTACTTAGAACCAGTTCCAAATAAATATTGAGCGAATTAGTAATGAGCGGTGATGCAGAACATTACGAGGACTGAACCTTATAAGGACTTGTCCTAGGTCACTGTGTTAGATCTTACTGATGTCTAAGTGACATAATAATATTGCAGCATGATACCTTTTAAAGGAGATATGCCAGAGACTGTATTGGGCCTAAATTCGTTTATCGCGTGGAGTGAGTATATTTTTGCAGGATAAAAACTTATGTCCTTTTTTGGGATCCAATGAATCTGGATACTAAAAAATTTTATTAATATTGGTTAAGCACTGTGAGCGTAAAGAGAAAACAGATAAGTATAAATCAACCAGCCACGTAAATTCTATGGTCACAATGGAATCTGTTCTTCAGTTTATCATTGTTCTGTCCGAGTTGATATAATTCATATTATAAAGAGAACTAAAGAAAGCCTTAGCTCTGAGTAGCAATTATTACTCCATCAATAGATTAGCTAAAACAACACGGTGAGACGAACTAAAATCTCGCTTTACCTCTCTCGTGCGATAGGTTTTGCAATATCACTAGACGTGACAAAATCATGATAAATGTTACAAAATAATTATCAAAACCTAATAAGCACGTTTGTGATTATCTAATAATTTATATAAGAAACCTCGGTGGAGATTTTTTTTAGTTTTTTACCCGTCCAACATGTGGAAGTTTGTTTGTTTGTTTTTGTGTGTGAGTGGTCACGTGTACGGGAAAAAGCAAAAAGGCTTGATCAATTGTAAGTTAACAGGAACAGGATTTTTTGCAACCATACCCCTCATAATGCTAATGTTATGTGATGCCTAAAATTTACAAAAGCTCAGCTCATCATAAAAGCTCGATGCACTTACTAGTTTTATTTATATTTGGTAATTTCATTGGATGGTCTTTGTGACAATCAAAAAGAAAGCAATAACTTGATAAATTATAAAAAGTACATTGTCCCACCTCAAGTTTTCACTACTGCCACAAGAGTTTCAGTGATCGCTAGGATCGACAATGGTAACCAACCGCATCCTGCGATCTCAGGAATTCCTGAGGGATAAAAGGTGTCTGTCCTACGTTCTGCAGCAATTAACAAGATGAAAGGAGTAGGAGAAATGATTAATGGCAGTAGAGTACCATGCAAAAGAACTTGTAAAACAATAAATGATAGTAATATAATTAGTTGTAATAGAAGTACACTTTAACATTGTGTCTTGTCATAAAAAGCAGTCAGACTGAATTATTGTAAACGTTAATTTTAGTACATAACTTATTCTTTGCGGATCCCAGTATAATTTTTCTGGCTTACAGATTACATATTATGCCTGAGGTACATACAAGACATACAATACAGATAGGTATTATAAATGGGAAAGTGTTTCTTATGTTTCTTTGTTGGTCCTTCCTTTATGCCCTTAACCAATAGACTTGATTAATAAAAAGGATGAGAAAGTAACATAGACTTATTTAATTCTTGGAAAATAATTAAATTCCACGCAAGCAAAGCCAATATGGGCAAATGCTCGAGCACTGGATGTCGAGCAAGTAAAACTTAATAATAGTAGCAAATGTGTTTTCTAGTCGGTAGCTTCGTGTGCCCGCGCGAGGAGAAGGCGCTTGGTCGCTGTCTGAAGGATGCTATCAACAAACTAATACCGCAGCTATCCACAGGTAATATACAATTAATAGTTTCCAAACAGGGCTTAATAATTTAGGATTAATGGTGAATGCACATTTGTGTGTGATTCGTCCGAATTGTTCGCTGTCAAATTGAAAGAGAAAATGACTTCGAACGGAAGGCTCTGAATTCTGATCTAATCAAATCACATTGAACGCTTTGCCGTGCATCGACGCGCTCGACTTTAATAATACTGCTGCCGTAACGAAAGGGTCCATCTACTTTTTTTTTATCTTACTTTTCTTTAATAAGCATACTTGATAATATTTTAAATTTTTTTTCCTTATGACGGAAGAATTGTTGTTGAATGTACAATATGTAGTAGGCGAAGTGTATAATGCGTCGTTGTGATTCGAGTCTGCACCAATATAATTTAGCCGTTAGAGCGTTTTTTGAATATCCGATCCGATATAGGTATTTACACACATTTCAAATCCCCTTGAATACTAACGAAAAGTTCATCATATTCGGTCTAGTCGTTTGGGAGCAGCGTCGACAAACATACACAAGAATAAACAAAATCAAATATTTTAAGAGAACAATTTTAATGCAATGTGAAAGTTTAATATACCTTATGAACACCTGTGAATCCAGGTGTGCCGCAATACGACATACCACCGTGCGAGCCGCTGCTGGTGCCGTCACTCTTCGTCAAGCAGTCAGCTGGACCGATTTCGGTGGAATCCAGCTACTCGGATGTCACCGTCTGGGGACCTTCTCGGATGAAAATTAAACATGTCGAGTAAGTTTCCGTATTTCTTCTTTTAGAAGTCCGTTTGATAACAGATGAAATACTGTCACGAAAAGCATCATCGGTCTTAGCTGAGGTTATGCATACTAATAAAGTGTCTTTGTATGTCTTTTCTTAGTTACCTTGATTTTGGTCGTTTAAAGGTTGGAGAGAAACGTAGGCTACTTTGGGTTTTGGAAAAACATCATATTTCCAATGAACAGAAACAACAACAAGAATATTCACATTTTTATGAGATTTTCAGATTCCAAGCGTGCGCAGCCGCGGGCAAAAGCTAAAAAGTAATAATGCAGTTACAGATGTAATATTAAATATTTTTGCTACGAAGATAAATAAGTTATTTAATCAGAAACACATATTCTAATACTAAATGCATATAACACAACTATTTTATTTACTAGCAACGTCGCTATCAAGCACGTTACATTTATGTTAGGCGTTAAATATGTGTCTGCACTCTGAAGTACCAAGTTATAAATTTGTAGTAGCTCTTATTTCTTGTATAGACACAAGTACCGACCACATAAGACACATGGAAGGAGTTGGCAGTCCATAGTATTAACTCCTTGCACTGTTTTGAACCTGTAACTACTGTGGATAATCCACGCTTCGGAAAGGCACGCGCAGGAAAAAAATTGTCCAATTAGGCATTAGTTTTGTCCACTAACTGCAAGCACTAACACTGTCAACCGAGAAAGAGATTATTTCGGTCTGATAAAATGCTACTTTATGATATACTAGTAGATGATGATGATGATAAATTTTGTATATCACGGGAACCGTACGTTTTCCCGGGACAAGAAGTATTCTATGAGTGGCCTAGACTTCATAGCTATTAAATAAATAAAAATATTCGAATCCGTTCAGTAGTACCGAAGATTAGCGTGTACAAACAGACAACTCTTTTTTTTTGTCGATTTGTATTCTTTTACTGTTTCTAAGCACAGTTTGTAAAAATATTAATTGTACAGACACGCCAATTTTACTGTTTTATTATATGTATAGATAATACAGGTTTCATTTTCCTCTACGCCTTTAATGACGGCGACAATATTGACGATAGAAAATGAAATTTATAGCCTAGATCATAAAGATGCATTTTGTCGGGCCGAATTAATCTCGTTTGACGGTGTTGGTGGACAAGCGGCGTAAGTCTTACCAGTAGTATCAGTCGACCGAGAGAAGAGTTAGAAAGAGCTCTTGTGTACTGCGCACACATTTAGACACTATAAAACAATTCATTTTTAAATTGTGGATGATGGGCGGTTTCAATGAAACCGGTACTGAAACTGGAAATTATCATTTCGATTCAGTTAAGCTTATAGCGCTAATTTGTTTTCAGTGTGGACAGTTCAAAGCACAGAGTGGTGGCTAAACTTCACATCCCAGAGCTGAGGATGAGGGGGAATTACAAGCTGAAGGGACAGCTTCTCATGCTACCTATAGAGGGAGAGGGAAAATTCACTGCTAAATATGGTATGTACTTTATTATTTTAATATGAATAAAAAATAGTAAAAATCATTTACATTTACAATATAAAATATGTTTCATCACTTCATAATCTTTACATTAATACAAGTATAGATTGAATGAATATAAATGAATATTAAGCTGAAGAGTTTATTTATTTGTTTGTTTTTTGTTTGCTCTAATCTCAGGAACTACTGGCCAGAATTGAAAAAATATTTTTGTGTTGGTCAGTCTATTTGTCGAGGAATGCTATATATACTAACAATATATACTAATAACATAAAGCTTTTGATGAATAAAAGAGTTTGTTCGTTTGAACGCGCTAATCTCAGGAACTGCTGGCCGGAATTGAAAAATTCTTTTTGTGTTGGTCAGTCCATTTATCGAGGAAGGTGCATGCTACGATCTACGGTAATCAAAAAATATTGTAAAAACTGGATGATTTATAAACTTTCACGTGGACATAGTAGCAGACAGTTAGGGAGAAAAAATTTGCATGGTAACAAGGGCGAGTTAGCCTTTTTCTGTATAAGTGATTTTTCTAATACGCGTGTCTAGGTTATATTGTTGAGAGCGTGCATGTGTGTTTGTGATCCCTGATGGATTAAAGATCGTTAGATTTATGCTTATGGGGATATTACAGATGAAGACGCGACGCGAACTCGATAGAATTTACAGCACATACATCGTACATCATTGTCTATGGTCGTTTTAATCAATACATTGACAAAGTACTACCAGGTACTACGAACGTATGTATGTATGAACAATGATCATGCCAATTATAAACTCATTTGGTGAGCGCGTTGGTAGCGTAAGCCGGGGGTCGTGGGTTCGAATCCCGCCGACGGAGCAAAAAGTTTTTCAATGTTCCTGGGTCTTGGATGTATATTAAATATGTGTGCCATATAATAAAAATCTTAAATACGTGTACATTAACATAAAAATTATTAAATATATTTTCGTTGTCTGGTACCCGTAACACAAGTTCTTCAGGTGACCACGGGGCCAGACTGACGTGGTGTGAAGCGTCCATAGATATTATTATTATTATAAACGATCACACTATTATCGCCGATTTTGTAGAGTCTAGATTAGACTCTATAATCTATGCGCCTTTCAGTTTTAAAATGTGAGACTATGTTTTGTTTTCGAGAGTATGTACAAATGTTTTTGTGTTCTCTAATGAAGTAATGGTCGTTGTGTTCTCTGGATAGGGAACAACAAAGTCACTAGCCTTTAAAGTAATCAGAACGATAGATCCGATTGTGATTGTGACGTCAAAATCAATAAGCTGCATACAAAGTTCATATTACTTTACTCGTACGTTTTGAGAGAAAAAATGGGTAAAAAATTAAATCGCTAATATCTTACTTATTTCTCAGCAGAATACAGATTTTTTTCTCATTATGTATATCTTATACTATTATAATAATTTGCATTCAAGAAATTTTGTTTTACATGCGTCTTACATTTTGCTTAGAAATGGACAACAAAAACTTTTTAAAATTAAATAAGCAAATTCAGATTCTTTATTTAAATTCTAATTATTCAGTTAACAAGTAACGTCTTTTTTCAGATGACATCGACGCAACGGTCACGATTATCCTGGGCAGGCACCCGCGGAAGACGGGCGTGGACGCTCTGGCCTGCACCAGCCTGGACGTCAAGTTCGCTGTGGAGAACGCTTCTATGGAGCTGGAGAACTTGTTTGGAGGAGATGATGAGCTGGGTTAGTACCTTGATGACGGAATAGAATAGTGCTAGTCAAGGCATAGCAACTTATATACTTTTTTTCGTAGAAAGTTTTTTCAACTCCACAAGGGATGACAACGCACCTCCAACTCTTCTTAAGCTACGAGTGTCCATCGGCGACGGTAGTTGCTTTTAATTAAAGGACCACTCATTTACTCCTATATAAAAAAATCATTTGAAAATGAATGACAAACGAAATTACAACACTATGGGCCTGTTACAGATAGTATATTTATGTGATAGATATAACTTTATTTGACAGATGCTGTATGGAGAATCTGTCAAATCTAACAGAAACTTTAACAGTAAGCGGTGAAGCAGACCCTAAAGAAATTAAACATGTGCTGTTCTACATCAAATTCTCTAAATTTTTTTCTTGGCTATCATATCTCTTCTACTTACTCAACTTTTCATCCTTTATTCCAGGGAGTATGATGAACAAGTTCCTGAACGACAACTGGAAGGAGCTGTCGGGTGAGCTGCAGGGTCCCATGGAGGAGGCTCTCCGGGACTTCCTCAAGCCACTGGCTGACCACGCCTTCGCAAACCTTAACGCTGATGATATCCTCTCATAGAACAATACCATGTTCTCACCAGCTTGCTAGTGACGTACTTTCCTAAAGATGAGAAGAAGAGAAAACAAAATAGTATCGTTAGTCGTAATAGCAACGTGTAAGTCACCTGCAGGGCTAGCATAGCGTCAGTAGACATACGAAAGTATAGACAAACTGACAGATGGTTGGGATAAACTTCTTCTTCTTCTTTTTGTTTTATTTATTTATATGGCGCTTGGCTATAACCATGGCCAGTGTCAAGTAAAAGCGGGAAATCAATTTTCTTGTTCCA
>JAOTAV010026076.1:11038-21441 GCA_026546445.1 Cyclargus thomasi
TATTTTTAAAGTAACAATTATGACTTCCCGTCACATACTTTAAGCTCCACATAGTTGCTTTCAATAACATACAAAAAATAAAGCACCAAAATTATTTATATAAAAATAAAGTTTAAAAACTAATACCCTACTACCAAAAACACGTTTTAAGTTGAAACAAGAAAATAGGTCTCTTAAATACTTAAGAGACCTATTTTTATGTTTCTTCTAACTTAAAACGTGTTACTAACTATAATAAATTTATCAACAATTAAAAAAATAACTTACAAGTTTTATATTTTGACGTATTATTAAGTAACTTATTCATTTAGTCGGTAAATATATTATAGTTACAACATAATAACTTAGGAGTTCCTTTTTCTTGTTTCTTCCTATTTATAACATGTTTTTAAAAGGTGGTCGGGTATTCGTTTTTTAAACTTTGTTTTTATTTTAATAATTTTGGGGCTATTTTTTAATTATCTATTGTTTTATATTCAATGTTGTATTAGGAGATTTTATGAATTCCTACAATCAGTAGGTGATTGCAAGCAAACCCGTGGGAATTGGAATAATGTTTACATATTTGAAATGTGCTTATAAAGTTTTTTTTCATTTGATACCCTACATGGATTACAAATTATTTTGTTCTTCACTTTGAGTCCCCTGGATGGCGCTATAGTCAATTTAGCGTGATGGCATGTAGCCTAGCCTAGACCAATGGACCATCGAGTTTAACGATTCATTTGTCCAAATAGGACAAGTAGTTTTAAACCTACGAGGGAACATACATACATACATACATACGTGTTCCAGGTAGAACTGTATCATTTTGATGTAACACATTTATTTGTCAATCATTTTGTGCCACGATTTATTGCCTGTCCTTTTGTTTCTTTCTTCTACCGTGCGCACTGTACATTGCACCAAGTGAACTGTATTTAATTTTTCAACAGATTAACCAAGAAAACATTTCTTTAGAAAATTCTTTTATCATTTTACTCACCGCACAGGCCTATAAAACCCTAGTCATATTTGTAAAATGTCTGTAATACGGCCATATTTTGACGCGTACACAAAGAGGTTACCTGCAGAAGGTTACAAATAAGTATGACAATTAATCATTGTAAGATGTTTACCCTTATCCCACGTCAGAGAATTATCTCGCTCAAGATAAATAGAAACGCTCTTCAGCAATTCACTAGCACTGTGTCGCTTCTCAGAAATTCTCAGAAATCTTCAGCTGTTCCATTGGCTTTGTCTGGAAATAAATTGGCATTCTATCGATCAAAGTTAAGTTTACTTTGATTTCAGCGCGACTGTCGCTTAAGTTAATTAATATGTTTTGTTTAATTTGATTGAATTCTACGAAGTCTAGACGTATAGTCAAACTATCATTATGATGTAAAGGTTTATCATAATTGACGAATACAGAAGACGACACGCGCGCACGATTATGTCGAGGGCATACTCGCCGCTGCTCGCCGATATTTGTCAAGATTCTCCTTTGATCGGTGAATAAACAAACTACTACTGACGATTATGTGGATGCTACGATTGTGCCGAATAACGAACTACGAATATCGGTAATTATTAAGAGCCTGCATAATAAATGCAGTGGAGATTTTATAATGGGCTATTACTTTTTCTTTTGTTTTGGTCGGACGATGCCAATTCGATTTTTGCAGTTAATGAGGTATGACATAAACCGATCGAATTACGTGGGTCCTCAATCGATCTGCGATTCGACTTCTCTAACTGAATTAGACACTTTGATGTCGGCCTACGATAGCTCCTATATTTGTGCCTTGGATAGTAATGAAATTTATGGATGCGATGCTTTCAAAAATATTTGTCTATAAATAATTAAACAATGCATTATTAAAACATTGAAATGTGTACTTTACTATGATAACAAAACTTCTGAGCATCATCTTAATAAGTATTATATTAATCTGGAGATAAAAATCAGCCAAGAAATTGCAATGCAAAAAACTGCCAAGGCACTATTGCAAACTCTGTGAAAATTTTTAGATTTGTAAATTTAAAAAATCTTGACTCAAGCCAAGATTTTTTTTATGTTTAGAATTTTCTTGATCTGTTAATCAGTGGCTCGCAAAATGTTGCAAAATTAAATGAATATTTTGTTTATCATACTCTCATGTAATTCAAAAGTAAAGGTGAATTTAGAAGTTCCTCCTAGTCACCAAAACAGCGCTGGCTTTGTTTACATTGAAAATATGATGGGGGGTGAAATAGCCGCGAATTGCTTTGATTATCGATAAAAGTATGAAATAGCTGTTTGTTTGCGATTTGCCGTCCTTGCAGTTATAAATAAGTATACAATATTAATGTTTGATGAAATGATTGTATAAATCATAATAAATATCGCGTAGGGATTCAGATTACTAGTAAATGTCTGGCAAAAGTAATTTGTTGTGAATAGATTCATGTTTGAATGAGTTTTAATCAAATTCTCCTCGCAATAGTTAGTCGGTTCGTTCAAATCGCTGTATTGAATATTGATAGAGATTTTTTCAATGAGTTTTTACAGGAATAACTTTTCAATGGATGCGCGTTAACACTTGGTGATGCGAGGTGGTAGTTCGGGTTTGGCTATTTTCCTTTTTATTGGAGATAGGTTTATGCATCCTCAATTTGATCTTGTCTCGTTTTGGTTTGACCTTTAAATCTAAACTTTCGGTCAAAAAAACTCTTAAAAATTCTTTGATTTCACGCAGACTTGTTACTTTAAGTTTTGATTTATATGTTTCAATGCAATAGTTTATTAATTCATTCAATCGTTGTCAGATGAGGCGGTCTAGCTGCATTTTTTATTTTTTACTCGACTAAGCCACAAGGAGCGTTATGTTTTTCGAGAGTATGTATGTATGATTGTTTGGCACGCTCTGCAGCCTAAACGGCTTGATGGATTATAACGAATGAAGTGTCGTTGGTTTCGTCTTGATAGTGCAAGTGACTTTGGGTACATTAGGAAATTAAAAAATCAAAATGGCAGATTTTGAAGTCATAATTTTGAAGATCCAAAAATTTAGGCCGAGTAGGGTATCAAAATGGAGGGCTTTAAATAGTCGTATTAGAAATATACATAACTAGATGTTAAATTTGCAACGGTTTCTACAGTCGGTTTACTGTTTTTAGATTTTATACAGCAGTATATGGAAAGCTCGGATGCAGCTTGTTCATTTGGAGGAGGGTTTCAAGGTAGTTTTAACATCTAACCTTGTAACCCTGACTAAGGTTACCGTTCGACGCCCTGCAGCCCTTTCGTATGATGGTATCTGAGTATGTAGTGTACCGTACGTACTGCGTAGTCAAGCTGTTTTTGACGCATATTGTGCGGCGAGCTCACCAAATTGCTTTTCGTGACGATAAATATTTTAATCCGATTGGTGGTCCGTAACCAATTAATTGTGGCTTAAATTTTATTCGAGATTCCCGGCCCTACGTAATTTTTATTTATTTTACGGGAGCTGATATGTTAATTCTTGTTTACCTTCGGGCAATTAAAGTTCATAACTGTATATGCCTTTCGTGAATTACGGCAGTATTTTGTACATAATCGTGTATTGATATAAACCTGATGCTCGGCGATATGATTGTCTGAAAAGCGGAGAACCTTTTTTCATGAGAAGAAGAGAGATAACCATGATTACCATCCTAAGTGCAAGAGCCTTTTTACACGTTCACAACCACGTTTTGTCCACAATTGCCCAACGTACAGAAAACCTCCAACAGATCATTTTCCCTAACAGAACACTTTTTAATTTTCAAAGTTATTTGGCAAGCTATTCCCCAGCTATCGAGAACGGCCACGGCTACCTATCAGATTTTAATTTCAAACTTCATATTTCTTACTCGCAGTTTGAAAGTTTTTAGCTACCAGCATAGAAGGTGTTATTGGGGTTTGCGAAGCAGAGATAAAACATTCCGTAAATATAATACAATTAACGTACAAAGCACTGGGCCTAAGTAATTTAGTTAGACTCCGTGGCCTAGTGGGTAAGATCTTTGGTTCGCACTCGAGAGCATGCAGGTTCCAACCCCGGTGGAGGCGTGTACCAATGAAACACTTTCCAGTCACAAGTACATAATACAGATGCTTATTGCCATGGGAAAGCCACAAATGGGCTGGCTCAACCGGAGTGATATTACGGCCTCACAGAAAACTGGCGCAAAACGGCGTTGTGCTGTATTTCGTTCAGTGAGTGAGTTTACCGGTGACCCAACTTCCCTAATCCCTTTATTCCTATTCCCTATTTCCTCATAAATTCGGCAAGGCACTTGCGACTCTTCGGATATCGCCAGTACCCATGGGCGACGGCAGTTGCTTTCCATCAGGTAACCCGTCTGCTTGTTTGACTCCTAAATATCATAAAAAAGTCAGGTTACGACAAAATTAAGAACCAAACATTTTTTTAATATACAAGTTGCTGACCAATGACCATTTCAAACCCCTAAGTTCATAGCCTGAGTCTTAAAGGTAAATTCAGTATTATGGTTTTTTACGGAACCTTTCTAAAACCACTTTGGCTACGAAATTAGGGATTTGAAAAGGGGTATTGACTTTGTCAACTATTATATAAAAAAGTCGTTTTGGCTGTTCTGGTGGCTTCAATTAGTCTTGACCTTATATTTGAAAGCGACGAAATTAAGAGAATGCACCATCGCCCTACGAGATAAATTCTCTCATAGTAGTAATCAATCATATCAATCAAGTATAATATTATAATACTAGTTGATGCTCGCAACTCCGTTACACCAAAATTCGTTTATCGCGGGAATCATACATTTTTTTCGAATAAAAGCAAACCTATGTCCTTTCTCGGAACTCAAAATACCTCAATACTAAATTTACTACAACGTCAAAATCGATCCCGTGGTTCGTGGAGTCGTTAAAGCGTTGCAAAAAAAGACCGAATTATTATCTCATTTAAAATATTAGTGTAGATCACAACATTAAAGGTCTAATTATTCTAAGCTATTCAATGGTGACATCAAAAATCAATGATGACACATCAAAGAGCCTAAGCGCAATGCAGCGTTGCAGTCACGGGGATGCGAAAATTAATTGCTTGTGAACTGTGAGCGAATAACTCGTTGATGCCATCGACTGTACCGCCACAGAAATATTGAGCTTATAAGTTTTGAACCTTAATATTATAGAAACACGATTGAAATCTATCAATGTGTTGAAGGCCGCACTTTGGCGTGTTGATGAACAAAATAATATGAATGTGAATTTATTTCCCTTTCAACTGCTGAATGGATTTGAACGAATGATTATTATTGTAGTTGATATTGATACCCTGTTTTTATTTATTCTAAATGTTTGACAAATTGATAATGTTTTAAAGCATTATGTCAGGTTTACACGGTATTGAGTAAATAACTAGGTAAGTAATTTTAACTTAATTTTAAGTTAATAAATGCATTCAAACACGAAAATTAGTACCAAGTTGCAAGCTAAATGACATAAAATTAAGTTTAAATTTAGTTAACTACTTATATCCTTAATACGTGTGAACCAGACATTATGTAACTGTCATATAATGCTGAGTTTACTATGCAATTACGTTTTAAAGGTTTATTTTTTTTCAATTTTTATTTGGGCGAATCATGACGCCGCTTGTACACCTCCGCCGGGTCTGAAAAAACTGCTGGCCATTCTAGAGTTTAACTGTGCGTGGCAATATTTTTTCATAATCTGTGTACGAAAATGATTTGTACATGTATAAATTAGCTAAATTACGTGACGTGTGAATAGCGAACAAGGCTCTCAGCATGGCAATATTATGTCCGAGAAGCGAGCGGAAAACATAAAATTATACAACGGCGAATAAAAACGCCAATAAAAAGAATATCGTTTCCTTCTGTTTGTAGAGGAATACCCCATTAATCCAGTTCCTTTACCGCAAACTTACAGCGAGCTTGATTATATTTTAAAATGGAAATCTTAATAGCGACACTCGTTAGGTAACTGAAGTCGGGCGGTAATGACTGGCTGCTGCAATTACATTTGTTTTTATACCCGCTCTCGACAGTTTCATTGTAATGTAATTAAAATGTAAAGCACTCGTACCACCTTCGAATTAGCTCTTAGAGCTCATTCTATCTGGCGGCTACACGGCGTTAAAAACAGGCCATATCAAAAATTGTTTCACTATGTAGACAAGGGACTGTACGTATGCCATAAATTACTTACACATACACACTTACACTTGGAAAGCATAAACCCCCTTTAGAGCAGTCAGTTTTAGGCTTCCCAAGTGCATGTATGTATCATATTATTTTGTGCTATGAATATTTTTTTATTGATTCATAGCTAAATTACGGACCCAATAGGGTTGTGTTATGTCAAAGCAAACAAACGATTTGAGAAACAAATTTTAAAATATTAATACTTTTAAACATCATTAAAAAGCAAAAACCAGGTAACCTCGCAACTAAATTGGATGCACTAAAGTAAAAAATAAACGAAAGATTTATATTTCAATCTTTAGAGTCTTGAAGGTGCGTAAATAAGAAAATTGCTGGCCGGTGAATAAAAAGCGGAACCTTTCATAAGAGTGGCAAAGAGTTTTCCAGTTTATTAGGTCGTTAGGATATAATTTCATCTTGTGTTTATGACGTTGTAAAAAGTTCCGGCGTTTATATAACCACTGTCAATTACCGTATTTCGCTACGATTTGAAATTATTTCGATTTAAGCCCTTTGTGAAAAACGAGTATCAAATTCTAATCTTTTCTTTCATGGACTTAACATCTCAATTTTGACCCATTTAACCAATAAGCAAGCACAGAAATTATCCTCTTTATACGGCTACTAGTTCATGCTCTACTATTATATAATATTACAGGCAGGCTCGTGGAATCCGGGGGCGCATAAGCTTTTTGGAGAGATTTCCAAAAAGCTTATTAAAGCCACGCAAGACCTCAGAGCCAGGGGCTACCTGGCATTGGGATAACAATTGCCATCCAACGAGGTAATGCTATCAGTTTGCTGGCTACTCTGCCAGATGGGGACGACCTGGGAAAGTTTTTCCTTTTATTACTTTATTTTTTAAGTCCATATATTGTTAGTATCTATTTTAGTTTTTTAGTTGACATATAATGTTATTGTCTAATAAATAAAAAATATTACAAATGCGAAAGCGTATCTGTCTGTCTGTAGTAATATATAGTAGTAACGGTAGTAAAGATTAAGAAGTACCTAAAGCGCTAAAATATTTTTTTAGTCAAAATTAAGTATCTACATATAATACTAAGCCTCCTTCCTTCGTCCTTTTATAATCGAATTATTATAGCAAAACCGAGTGGCGGGCATAATTTACCATATGATAAAAAAATTGGCCAGTGCCAAAATTGCGCCTATTTTATATCACTCTCGCAAATAAGAATAATCTCGCAAAGAAGGCCACAGTCACAGACGAGTTTGTAGATTTTTGCAAGTTGCAGGTTACATTTCACTAATCTTTTTGGTCGGCTTAAAGTATGTTTTTATTGAAGCTTTCCTTAGAATATGGAAAACTTTGTCAGTGACTCCCTTTATAAATGGTAACACTGCAGGTAACATCTCAACTGTGGCTGGTCTTACTCGGTTGCTGCTCTGTCTGCGTGCTACCCGAAGCTTATTGTCACCTGGAACGGTGGCTTTGCCATGAGTTTGAAGCAGTATCTGTCGATACTCGATAACGACTACGTAAATTTTTAGTATGGCAAAATTCAACAGTGCCTCTACCGATAACTTGCGGAACTAAAACTGCCATATTAGTATGGCAGTTAAAATTGACTAGTCGCTATCGCAAATCGACAAATACTGCTTCAAACTCATGGTAGAGCTACATGTGTGACATGATGAAGCTCGGTCTCCAAATGCTGTTCATCACAAATTCCTCGTGCTCTCTGAAATAAAAATTTGCTAACATCACACAACTGTGATGGGAATCACTATTTAAATATCTGACGACCTCTGTGGCTCAGTTGGTAAACGTGTTATTAGCTTAAGCCGGGGGTCGCAGATTCGAATCCCTCGGCGGAGCGAAAAGTTTTTCAATGTTCCTGGGTCTTGGATGTGTATTAAATATGTGTATCATAAAATAAAAATCTTAAATATGTGTGTAATATTAAATAATATTAAATATATTTCCGTTGTCTGCTACCCGTAACACAAGTCCCTCGGGTACTTAGCACGGGGTCAGACTGACGTGGTGTGAAGCGTCCATAGATATTATTTATTTGTGTGTAGGTTTGCGATACACTATATGACCAAAGGTATCATCAGGATTTTTATGACTAAAACGTCTAAGAAGCCCAAAGAATTATTTTTCTCCAACTCCATTGTAAACTGTATTTTGGAGTTAAGGCTATTCAGTTGTTGAATTTAGTTGTATATTTCTTCTCGGTAAAAATCGGCTACTCGGTAGATGTGCTACCGAAAAAAATTGCTAATTTTTTCGAGTGATTTAACATATTTGATATTTGTATTAAATTAACATAATATTTACTTTCATCTTATGGTACATTCCGATAGATATAAAAATAAAAAGAGTGATAATGCTTTTCTAAATTTAAAAGTTTACAAACCTTACAATATTTAGCTTTTACCTAGAATAACAAAGATTCAGCAACAATAACACAAAATAAAAGGTTTGTTGTAAATTTAAAAGGGTTTGCGTACTCGACTTTGTAACTTTTATTATTCACATCATAAAGACGACTTCAAAATTTCCTTAATATATTATGTATTCAATACAATTTGACTTTATGTATTCGCTGAATGCATGTCAAAATACGATGGACGAAACCTAGTGATTTGACATGTGAAATGGCCACTTGTCTTTATAAAAGGTGAAAATGAAATCTGCTGAGTGTTCTTTTTTTATACGTGTTACGATTGTTCATGGACGACGACAGTTGCTTTCTATCAGGAACCTTGCCTGCTCACTTGCCCCCTAAATATTATAAAAAACCAGACCTGAATTTCTTAGAGTATGTCAAGTTAAAGTGCTGCGTTCATGCATTCTTGGTATCGTTTATCGTAAAAATAGAGTATTATTTTCACTACGTTACATAACTGGTATATTTAATATTCTTAAACAAAAAAGGTGAACAATAAACGGTAAAAATGTCGACATTTTTTCCCGTCGTGCTCAGTAACCGCTGGTGTATTTTGTATAACATTAAGGGTATAATATTTAAACCTTTTTAGTGTCATTTTATCCCTCTGTAACTGGATCGTAAGGAGGTTTACGCCAGGGATGAGAGGATCCGTTTGAAGGTTTGTCATTGTTTGCGTGGCGTCCATCAACACATCATCATCACCTGCTGACATCATCAACTGTTTTTATTACCTGCGTCAATTTTGACATAGTTATAACGATGTGACATGATACAATCTTCCCAAGGTCTTTCAGCATATTTTTATGACGACGAAGTGTCTCAATTTTGTATGCAACCGCCGTCTTATATTATGCGATAATTCTATTAAACCGACTTAAAAAGTTTTTTTTTTATTTTTGATGATGATTTTATTTACTTTATAAAATTATTGTTACTTATATTACGAAGTACTTCACTTTCTGCATTTGCCCTATAAATTAACCACATTATTATTTTTAACAAAAAATTAAAATCGACTTCCAAAGGAAGAAACAAAAATAATAAAACAGAAAGTAAAAAGTATTAAACAACATTTCTTCTTTAATAATGCTGGTTTCAGAATTCGGTGAGGCATCAGCCTGTTTCCGTACACAATCTTCATTATTTTAAAGTCGGTACCAGTTTACATGTCATGATCTGTCTAAATTAAAATTTTTGACTGGTACTATCTTCAAAATAATGAAGGTTGCGATTTTCCTTTGGAAGTCGGTTTTTATTTTTTGTTAAAATTTATAATTATTTCATCCTTTTTAGCTATCCAAAATTGTAATACCTATAGCTATAGAGAATCATTATTATCTAGGATCATCTATGATACATTTTTTATGTTATTTAAGGGGCAAGGGAGCAGACGAGTAACTGATGAAAAGCAAGTGCCGTCGCCCATGGACACTCGTAACATCCGAAGAGTAGCATGTGCATTGCCGGCCATTTTATGAAAGACTAGGAAATGGGCAGTGGTGGCACAGGATAATTCCAATGAGTGTCCGGCGAGGTACTCAGCGACAGTGTAAAAGACCGACATAACTACGTCCCTCGGGTTTAATAGTACTAATAAAAATATTTTTTTTTTTTTTTTCGTAAAATGGATTTTTGTTCAAACAGTTTTGGGACGTTCATGTTCATATGGCAAGCAACGAATTGCTTTTCAGCCTGAATGGAGCGTCTGGGAATGGTAATAAGGATAAGGGGATTAGGAAAGTTGGGCTACTGGCTTACTAGACGAAACACAGCTCAACGCCG
>JAOTAV010026087.1:0-21440 GCA_026546445.1 Cyclargus thomasi
TTATATTATATTATGCTTTTAAATTTTTTATATGTGTGAAACTGTGATTGTGCACAATAAAGTATATTTCATTCATTCATTCATTCCTTGATAGTCAGCATCATATTCCCCTTATATAAACATCACAGCTCCAACCAGTTCGCTCCTAAATCCAAACGTTGCCGGTCATGTACCATAATCTTAAATTTGTGTTTTAATTTCTAGATTCAAATAAAATATTCATATAAAGGGACTCATATATAGGGCCCTTTCTATAACAGTACCTTAATCCTTCCTTAAAAAGCCGGCAACGCACTTGCAACGCAAAATCGGCGAACATTGTATCGCTTACACTGTGGAAATGCGCTTGAAGGAAATATAAAGTAGCCTAAATGTTATTGCTGGCTCTTTGGCATTTTAAATTGAAAACGTTTATGTTCCGAGTCGGTCAGTAAACACTTCCGGACGGTTCGGAACTAACCCAGCGCCAAAAACCGGCGTATGAAATTCGCACGGGTCACCTTTTTTGTCAGCAAAAACTAATGAAAAAAAAAAATGTTTTTTTACTAGTATCATAGACAAATGGTATAATTTCTCTATGCTAGTATGTAAATAATTCTGTAGCCACAGTAGTAACAAATATGAAACGTATAAATAGCAGCTTACATAGAACTCATTGTCGTATGATTGGTCGAGAGACCTGCGCGTGCGCAAGCCGCGCCCCATTGCGTCACCGCCCTGCGATATTTTTTACCGACCAACAAAACTTTTCTTTTGTTCGTATGTAACGAAACTCTGTGATGATACTTTAGTGAATAAGAAGACCACGCGGAAAAAACAAAGAATGTCACTTTTTGTGAAACTAACTTTAGATGTACAGTGGGAGAAATTGAAAGAGGGCCAATTGACGGATTTACGTCATCGAATCGGAATGTCAATCCCATGTCGATCAGAGATCGAACTATCTGTCGGTTGAGTTTAACATAACCCGACCAAATTACTTAGTTCCACGATCTGTATCTGTTTCAACTTCTTTGATTGTATCCATCATCTAATCTAATATATAAAATTCTCGTGTCACAGTTTTCGTTGCCATACTCATCCGAAACGGCTTGACCGATTTTGATGAAATTTTTTGTGCTTATCCGGTATTTTTCATCCCCCTAAATGTAAGGGGTAGTACAATCCTATTTTTTTTTGGCAAAACAACGTTTGCCGGGTCAGCTAGTCTATTATATAAAACTAAGTTGGGTTTTCCTTCCTGACGATATAAATGCAGAACGCACGAACCGATTTCAAAGGTTTTACACTCAGTGCCCCTGTTATTTATATAGACAAAATAGACAAAAACGCGCGCGGAAACGGAAACGTTCTCACGGAAACTCCTGGCACTTTGATCAGAAGTTTCCGAAATCGGGAACGAATTCACGCGGAATCGCATCGTGAATCAGGGTGCAGATGTCGCGCTGGGAAATACCGGAACTGCCTTTTTTTTAGTTGGCAAACCTACTTAAGGCATCGAGCATATAACCAATAGAGTAATATGAGCCATCCGTGTCCGAAACTTATCAGTGTTTCGGCACTGATAAATTAACCGCCAACCAACTAACGCTCGAACTAAAACAGTACGCACCAATAACAGACCTGCGTGTACGTACCCCGATACTTCCGACCAATCAGAGTGCAGTGGCTTTGGGCGGATTTTTTTTCGAACAAAACTAATAACAGTTCCGCTCTTTTAGTTATATATGCTCGATGACTTAAGGTGTTTTGGCCACAGTGAGAGGTTGATTTGGATTTGGGAGTTGTCAGGAACACTTTCAGAGCCTAGTAGTAGTAGCCTGGACGAGTATGTAAAGAAGGGAAGTGGAGGTGAATGAGACGCAACTCAAAGTTGATATCTCGTTTGTTTTAGATCTAACTACTGATTATATACGAGCATTATTCTTAGTTACAACTTTTCACTTTTAACGCACACAAATAGATATACATTTAAACATTTTATTTAGATTAGGTCGCGAGGTTGTAAACCGAGAGCTGGTAGCAATTTTTAGGTAAGTATTTGAGGCAAGCTGAAACCTTGTCATATAACTCTCCTATTACACCCCAATACGGCACTGCAGACCTGACTGATGAGAAGCGGGACTTACCCTACATTTTACCTAAAGTAAAAAAAAATGATTTCAAAAATAAATTTGAGGCAATACGTATTTTTATATGTTGTAGTAAATATTTAAAGAATATAAAAAATGATAAGCCAGATATTGCCAGGTGCGAGCAATAATAGTTTGCGAAAATTGAAAACCATAAAAAATGTATTTGTGGCTTGAAATTTTAATACTGGATTTTTTGTCACTAAATAATCAGATTCCGATATAAATTTTAGGAATTATTTTTTTTACTTTTTTTTGCTTGCTTCTCACCAGCCAGGTCTGCGGTTCCGTATTGGGGTGTAAAAGGAGAGATACAATACAAAATTTCAGCTTGCCTCAAATACTTATCTAAATATTGCTACCAGCTCTCGGTTTACAACCTCGCGACCTAATCTAAATAAAATGCTTAAATGTACATTTGTGTGTGTAAAAGTGAAAAGTTGTAACTGAGAATAATGTGTATATAATAAGTTGTAAGATCTAACACAAACGAGATATCAACTTTGAGTTGCGTCTCATTCATCTCCACTTCCCTTGAGGTGTAATAGGAGAGTTATATAACAAGGATTTCAGCTTGCCCCAAATGCCTACACAAAATTTGCTATTATTGCTGCACACAGATTATTGCTGTACGTGCTGATTGCACGTCAGCACGATTCAGTTACATGTTCGAGGTTAAACAAAGTTTATTTTTCTTGCTTATCTGTGCCAGAATCAGCTTGTTTGGCTGCTTCGTTAAGAAGTGAAGGAATTATAAACAAAGACTTTCATTTATAATATAACTTTCCCATTTATAACATCAATAAGGAAGGATTGAGATGCGGTCTTATGACGATGTGTCGACGCTCGTGCGCGTTGCATCTGCGGTAGGGCCGCGTGGGGTGGCACCCTTGTGGGTTTATGTAACGGGGTCCAGTACATAACACTGTACAGGATGTTCTTAGTATGGTATTGAGGGACGCTTTTCTCTGCTATTAGCAGAAAAGTATGTGGGTTTCGATTGGTGTTTGAGGAAAAGTTATTTAACGGCATCGTGCACTTTTCTTTATAATATTTAGGTGGCAAGCGAGCAAACGGGTTACCTGATGGTAAACTGCCGTCGCCAATGGAGCCTCGTGTCATCCGAAAACTCGCAAGTGCATTACCGGCCTTTTTGAGGGAATACGGAATGGTAATAGGGACAGGGGGATTAGGGAAGTTGGGCGACCGGTAAACTCACTCACTGAACGAAACACAGCACAATGCCGTTTCACGCCAGTTCTCTCCGCGCCGTGGTATCACTCCGGTCGAACCGGCCCATTCGTGCCGAAGCATGACTCTCCCACGGCAATATCTCACTTGTATTATAAATGTTAAATATGTTCAAATGTTTGTCTGTCAATCACGCCGACACTACTAAACGGATTTTGTATAGAGATAGATACTGTAGCTCACTTAGAATGATCATTTAGTTGTAATCGTCATGTCCTACGAATAAGGGCGCCCTGGTCAATGTGGTTTTTTATTTTTATTGTAAATTAGGAAATAACAGCTCATTATCTTTTACCCTCAGTGTGAAAAATACGAAAAAGTTAGTTTTTATTTACTTTTTTAATTTAACAGTAAAAAAATGCTACTTTTGCTAACTTAAATAAAAAAACTACTGGCGAAATAAAACTGCAAAGGCTACAATGACCGTTTTTTTCGGAGCGTGAAAGGATGATCGGGGAAGAAACGAGGTGCTATAATAAGCCTTATTCGGCGAAAAAACCCCAGAAAAATACAATTTTGCGTATAGGGCCTTTTTCCACGGAAAGAAAGAAAGAAAAAACCTTCTCCTGTAAAGTTCGCTTTTAGTAATTGCGCCCTTATTTGTAGGATATGACGAAATGCTCGTGCAACCTCCGAAGCTGAAGTTTAAGCACGCGACAGCACAAAAAGTTGTTGACTCAGTGTTGACTCACTGTTGACTCGGTCCGCCCGCGCCGAAACCAACATTCTCAGAAACAAACGGTGTACAGTTACTTCGCACTACCTGTAAGGATTTCCTGTTAAGCCAGATTAGAACAGGCAAAAAAAAATTAAAAAAAAAAAAATTACAGCCGAACATAATAACCTCCTCGTTTTTGGAAGTCGGTTAAAAAAGCTGAAAACAGAAAACCGACTAGCGTTAATCACTTAAAAATTTAACATTCCAATTAAAACAGAAAGTTATTTATAATGGGGGGAAATTGAAAGAGAGCCTGTTGACGGACCTTCGCCATTTGGTCGGAATATGTCAATTCCATGTAAGTCGTGATGTGTCGGTTGAGTTTGGCATAATGCGACCAATTTACTAAGCCCCGCTCTCTGAATCTATTTCACCTTTCCTGATTGTATAATGGGGGAAATTGAAAGAGAACCAGTTGAAGGGCCTACGTCAACTGGCTGTCTTTCAATTTCTCTCATGTAAGTCGTGATCCGTAGACTGGTTTTGGCATAACGCGACCAATTTACTTAGATCTGGCTTTGTTTTAACTTCCCTATTGTACATACAAATATCTAGAACAGCTATTTAAACTTTTGATACCCTACACCACGTACCGACAACATCTTTGCCGTGGGAGAACCATGCTTCGGCACGGATGGGTGAGCACGACCGGAGTGATACCACAGCCTCACAGAAAACTGGCGTAAAACGGCGTTGCGCTGCGCTTCGTTTAGTGAGTGAGTTTACCGGTGGACCAACTTCTCTAATCTACCTATTTCTATTTCCTATTCTCTCATAAACGCCGGCAACGCCATTGCGACTCTTCGGATGATGCGAATGTCCATGGGTGACTGCAGTTGCTTTCCATCAGGTAACCCGTCTGCTCGCTTGCCCCCTAAATATCATTAAAAAAAATACGGTGACGAACAAACGAAAGACGAATTTTGTGTTAATTTTTTATCATGGAAGCATATAATGAAGGCTTTTATTTACTTACCCTCAGATCAATATTATACCACTAGGGTGCATACTAGTCCACCCAGTAGGTCCACCCCTAATGCAATATGTATCTTTTATAATCAACCCTGAGGGCGATTATTATGATTTTGTCTGATTTTTACAGCAAAGTTGTAGACGGCTTGGTACTTTAGAAAAATGAAAACCCCTTCCGGTTTTCATTTTTCATTAATGAAGGCTTCTTTACTCAGTAACGGATTGTCCGGTAGAAACCACTTTCAGCAGTAAGGCCGCCATTTCGAACATATGTTTTTATTTTTTGTAATTGTTACTTTTTTGTAAATTGTGAAATTTGCTGACTTTTTTAGGAGGCTAAAGGACGTTGCCGCCTATCTTGGACGCTACCTCTCATAGGCAATGGCTTACAAACGGCCTATCTATAAATCCTGAAAGGGTTCAGAAACCTTCAAGGTCCAAAATTATCTCTGCGTTACGACAATCGCATCATCCGCTCTATGATTACTCATTTTTGTGCATTTATGAAATGAATAGTGTCCACTACTCCATTGTGAGTGTCCAAAATCCCTTTCTTACTTTAGCGATGGTTAATGGACATTGCACCATGTGTCGTGGACAGCACAATTAGTGCTCACACAGACGTCATAATCGGTAATGCGGACCGGACACGTGATTGTCGCGGGCTAGCGAAGCGAGCGTCCGCGCCATCTTGCATATTGGCCGCTCAGTCGCCCGCCATGTTACAAGTCGCCGCTCGCCCTGTGGTCTGTCATTGTCCATCCAAAGTGTTCCTAACGCCATTGTCGACTTATACAAGTGCAATCACATTCTATTACCGTTTCATCTTTATCTGTTCAACGGAAGTGACTGTCACGGACACGATTTCATAAGACACTATTATTGCGATATTCTTTTGGTGGAAAACATAACGGATAAATCTTTACAAGTTATTATTGAGATGTATAATGAAAACAACTTACTTAACTAATTTATTCTAGAGACACATATTTTTATGAGCAGCTTTAATAACTACAAGTCTGTAATCAAATCTAAGGAAACTAACTTAACAATCTTCTAAAGTTCGTGGCGTCATGAAAATTGGCAGTTGTATGTGATTTCGATGACAGTACAATAATTTGGTATTGTCGAGCTGATCTGATGATGGAGCCGGAGGATCAATTGGATATTCATGATGGATGATCGTATCATAGTCGTGTTAGGGCTTGTTAGAAAGGTCTTGCAATGAACTTTGATCAAGATTAGGTTTCAAGGTCTGAATGAGGATGAGGGCCCTAATTTATTTGATTTTTTTTTAAATGTGCCATTAGCAAAGACTAAAAAATATAAAATAAATTAATAGTTTAAAAAACACTCTGTTATAGGTGGACGTAAAAGTCAAAAAGAAATAACGGATCGTTCAAGTTGTCTATTTCCGGGCTGAAGTGTTAACTGTGTGCTTTTAATTATAATATTTCATTGTAAAAGCGTGAGGCGCTGGAACAGGAAAAATCGTTTGTACGAGTATACCTTGCTGAGAAATCAAGCTAAGCGATGTTTGGGGAAGCAAGTTTATTTTTGACTTTAACGTGCACCTATGAAAGCGTGGTTTTTAGTGTTTTTTTAAATTACGTCTTAGAGTTTCTGAATTAGTTTTCCGTGTTAGGGCGACAGAATGTTTTAATGCAGAATTCGTTTCGTACGAGGAAAGGCGAACGTGTGCGAGAGCGAATGTATTTTATTCTGATTTCTGAATCAATGCATTCGGGCGTTTGAATATGAAACCTAACACGGAAAACGTGCATTTCAGACAGGCCTTACTCGCTGTCCTGTGGCCTTGCCCGTTGGTCGTTTAAAAGAAGACGATAGCATTCGCAGATCTACTGAATATGCAAATAAAATTAGGTTGGAAATCCGTAAGGCCGTTTTGGAGGAGTAAGGTGGATTGTCCACCAACACCGTCGACCGGGAACGAGAATATTGCGGCCGGATAAATTGCAACTTTATGACATAGACTACAGGTTTCGTTTTCCTCTACGCCTACGCCGACGACATTGACGATAGAGCAATTTATAGCCTAAATCATAAAGTTGCATTTTATAGGGTCGAAATAATTTCGATCTCGGTTGACGGTTTTGTCGGACAAACGGCGTAAGGCCAACTCACATCGTGAAACGAGAACTTTATAATACATTAGATCTCATTTATATTTCTACTATCTTGTGACAGATAGACATATCACATACTTACCTAATGTCAAAGTCATACAATATGTTATTATGCAGGTAAAGGTTAGAGTACTAGATAATAGAAGTTAGAACCCGTTAGTTACTCTTGATTCCGAGAGCCATAAGCATGTTATTATAATATTTCTTAAAACTTAAGCCTTTTCGGTCAATCCCGTAGTAAGTCGACGTAACAAAAGTTTCTATTGAGGGAGGCTTAGCGTTGTCTGCATCTTAATTCTTATATTTTTGTGATGGCGTCCTACAATTTTGAATGGCTTTTGCGATAACTTACTACTATTATAATACGGAAGAAAATGCTATAAATTCATTATAAGCAAATTAATAAAAAAAACATGAAACTTAAAAGCCTGTTAGCATATTTTGTTAATAGGTATTAAACTTTAATTATCTAAGTTGGCCAGGTGCCAACTGCCAATATTAAATACGGTGTTTTTAAACTATTTTTTAAATACCTACCAGCTGCCCGCGACTCCGTCCGCGTGGTAAGAAAGATGAGAGTTATTATTTTCCCGCTTTCCTCTTGAGAATTTTTTTCTTTTTTTTATGCAACCGTCGAAATCGGTTTGTGCGTTTTGGAGTTATATCGTCAAGAAGGAAAACCCGAATTATTTTATTTAATAGATAATATGTAAATAGGTATTCTATCTTGTATAGGTACCTGCGAAATTTAATAAATAAAATTACTGTACAAAATTCGATCAAATGAAATCGATAAGTGGCCTAAATTTTGCTTACAATATTTGACCAGTACCATTGACTTTTATATAACCCGTTCAAACTAACATACGAACAAGCTAAAACAAATAAAAACTTGTAAAAAGTAATAATTTAAGGTTATGTTATTCTTTTAGTGATTAAAGCCGAAATAATAATAAGTTTTTTGATAGTACGTTTTCATTAAGTTTCATGTTTAATACGAGCATATCTAACAGTTTCCCACGATAAATAAATTTATAACAGTAACTCTATCCTTTATTATTTTTATAAAAACTTTGAATGGATTCATCAGTTGCCTGCGTTCTTCTATCTCATTCTAACACAGTCCCTGCCCCCATTGTCAACCCCACCTATTCAACCCCTAAGCCCTGCCCAAATGCACCCCGCGGCGCAGGGGAATAAAACTATACACCGAACCCGATATTAACCAGTTATATACCGAAACTTCATACGACAAACTCGCAAATAAAACTTTCTTAAAAAAGTAAAAGTATAGTTAAAATCAGCATGAGTTTGTGGACGCCATATTTGGAGGAGCCGATGGATTTGACAAAGCAGAGGCCGAAGCGGGCCAAACTGAGCCACTGGCCACACGAGGAGGCCTCCAACCCTGAAGACTACCTCCGGGAGATGCCTTACTCGCTCCGAGATTCCATCGAGCGAGTACCAGCCTACCCCCCTATTCGGGAATCTACACGCGTACCAGCTTACTCTCCCATCGACTCTACCCAGGAGCGACCAGTGTTCTCCCCTCACAAGGACACCCAGGACCGCCTGTACTCTCCGCTCCGCGACACCTCCTCCCCGACATCGTTGTCCAGTGACCACGTGACAGAGGATCCGGAGTACCAGGCTTTCGAGAGGGACGCTCTGCGAGCGATGGCTCAGAGCGGGAGAATAGTCCAGAACAACCCACGCATGCGTCGCGACATCCAGTCCTCGCAGACCGACGACCAGTACCGCCAGCAGCGCCAGAGGAACAACATGGCCGCCAAGATGAGCAGGGACCGCCGGAAGATGAGAGAGGTGAAGCTCGGCATTCAGGTCGCATACCTCACCAGGAAGCTGGTGGAACTACAGAACAGGCTAGCCGAACAGATCTACGACCAGCCTTATTTAAACAGCTTAAGTGTTTACAAGTCTTAATTTGTAGTTATACGTTATGGGGATGTGTAATTTATTGATATTGTACAAAATTGTCATTAGCTGTAATCTATTTTAGATTACCTACGTGTAAATTATGTTTTATAGTGTGTAAAATAATGCTAAATGTACTTAATTTATGTACTAATTTATTGTGAAAGTCATATCATAAGAAATCAATTATACGAGAATTCAAAAACATTTTTTTCTTTTCGTATCAAACAAGCGTCAATTTTTTTCTGATATTTGTAAAGTTTCTTTATTTATCGAAAACTAATCTGCTTCTTTGGCAAATAGTAAATGAAGCTCTCAAGTCAGTCCAGTCTGAGGCTAATATAAAAATATGAAGTCAATGCTAAGTATTTTTGTAGCAGACTTATAATTTCGCATTTTAAGTATGTGTTGTGAGCTTGTTAGATGTTTTGATGAAAATTTCAGCCTTCTGGTATTATTAAGAGGTTGTCGAATAGGGAACTAAAAATGCAGCGAAATGGTTCCTGTAAAGATGGTACGGCATTGTTTGCTTCGGGCTCGACTTGGTGGTGCCACTGCCGTGCCACCAGAATTAATTATCTTTTGGCCAATTGGCCAATATAAACTAACATTCTAGTTAATTTTTATCTGAAATCTGATTATATACCAACCTTATAATACTGTATTATAGCCTAGCCTAAAAATCCCTGATTATCCGACTGCTTATTAGGGTTATGTTTTTCAAGAGTATGTTTGTGTGTATGTACATTATGTATGTATGTATAATTGTTTGGCACGCTCTGCAGCCAATATGGCTTGATGGATTTTGGCTTTAGCGTCGTTGTTATATTCGTATTAATTATGAGTAACAATAGATATTATAAAAAAATGCTTAAATTGCCACGTCTCCTGCAGCCGGGTTGTTTGACATTTAGCTAGCTTTTATACTTAAGTCTTTATATAGTAAGATGTATAGAAAAATGAAGTATTTTTTTTCTAAGACTCTAGAAAATTCTATTGAAGTTTTGCAATTTGCTAATGACAACGCCCCGGGCGCCGGATTATGCAACTGTGAACTGGGTGGAGGTGGACAATTAGTTGGACTTCCAGGAACTAACCGTCGTGTCGTACTTTATTGTGACAAACACTTTCTCTATGTAGAGCACTAACGGTTGTTTGTTACAATTTCAGAGTGGATGCACCATTTCTAATATTGTTGGTCAAACTTAATTATGGTGATAGTACTGTTGGTAATAACTCGATAAATAATCTCTGTCAAAAATTTGCCGTCTTCTACATAAAACTAGGTCGGGTTTTCCTTCCCGACGCTATAACGCCAGTACGAACTGTTTTTGACAGTTCATTCTTCTGAAAGGTTTCGGGCTTCGTGATGTTTAAACTAAAGAAAATTCAAGAAAACTTTCAGGAGAAAGGAAAACAGGAAAAATAATATATAGAATGCGCTACAATGGCGCTTGATAGCTACTCATTGTACTCTATGGTTAATTTCGGATGTAAGTCTAAAATTTTCATTGCGAGTAACTTTCATTTTTGTTACCACGCGAGCGGAGTTGCGGGTAACAGCTAGTTCTCTATAAAACCCTGATTAACAAAGTGAGAAGACAACACTTTATTGACAGTTGCGGTTTGTGTAGAAAATAGCATTGTTTTGACAGAGAGCTAATGACCCCTACCGCGTTGAGGACCAGTAGCACTATGCAGCCGGGGAGGTGAGAGTTTTATTTTTGTAGTGACTCGAGCGTCGTGGAAACCTAGTATGTTTTGTAGATTGCGTTACACGTTGAAAAAAATTATGGGGGCATTTTTTATTTTAGCGGTGGGATAACACGCTACAGCGATTTGAAGGTTATAAAAAAGGAAATTTGTATGAAAAAAATTCTTAACATCGAACATTTATTGGACGTTTTCCAAGGTCTAAAGTATTTATTTGTAAGTGGCAGAAAATATCTGGGAAGATTAGTTACGAAATAACAGTCTTTGTTGTTCTTGTTCTATGTTACTACAAGCTTACTTTACTTTTAAATCATCAGTATTTTATATGGGAGTGTTCTTTGGCGTATTTTTAACAGCCGATGACATTTAGGTACTTCAAATAGCGTTATAAGTACCGAACTAACTTAGATTAAATTTTAATACCGTGAAAACAAGAGACATGTAGAAGCTTTATCTGACGCGCTCACGTAAATCCAAAAATCCCCTCTTGGGCTTTCCGTGTAATAGATATTTGTGCTGTAAAAATTTGATGTGTACTTTGACAACGTGTCCAATGTCCATAAGTAAATTATAAATTGCCACTTCTATTTCTGCTCTCTCCAATAAGCCTACGTGTCTTACGTTGTGTTAAGTGTTAAATTTAAAATTATCTGTGGTTAATCTATATTTCTATACTAATAATATTTATATTAAAGAGTTTGCTTGTTTGATCGCCCGCGACTACGTCCGCGTGAAACTATTAAAAATCCCGTTTTTACAACATTTTTTTATTACTGGTCGGCTCCTATTGGTCGTACCGTGATGTTATATAGCTTATAGCCTTCCTAGATAAATAGACTAATCCTCTAATTAAATCAATCACATATCCATGTGTCTTTCTGTAGATTTAGTAGACGTGCCTACGGACACTCTTAAATCCGAGGAGTGGCAAGTGCGTTACTGGCTATTTAATAAAGGAATAGGCAACGGGAATAGGTATAGAAAATGAGGTTTTAGAAAAGTTGGACCTCCGGTAAACTAGACAAAACATAGCGCAACGCTGTTACACGCCAGTTTTTTGTGAGGTTCTTTGTCATTCTACATAAAAAGGATATGATGCAAATTGATGTGAACGATAAAAACCTTGCAAAATATTTATCTTATCCAACTATTTATTTCTCGCAACTTTAAAAACTGTATAATTTGACAAAGTGTCGTATTCCAATAAATTCGACTCATAATGTTTTTGAATAATTTGTCTAAATTGTAATGCCCTTTGCTTAGAAAAAAGCCCTTAATATTTTTCTTCGAATATGTTCAATATTAAATCCTATTTTCATAGTGTCCCCGGGAGGTCACTCCGTATGCAATACTCACGAGAACCAAAACACAGACAATTACAAAAAAAAAAGGATTACAAATTTGACGACTTTCTTGGACCATAACAATACAATAATGTTAGCCACTTTTGAATCTTATTTCTATTGTCATAAGGTCGAAAATGTGAATGTTTCTGGGCAGCTTAAAACAGCAGGAGCTTTCAGTGAAGGCTTAAGCGCTAAGCCTCTCGTAACAATTACCGGATTATAAGTCGTATTATTAATATTTCATATTTTACGGAGAATGTTTTTGATTGTGCATTTCGAACTTCCGAGAATATAGTTGCAACTATATTCAATACTAGCGTCTAGCTGCCTTGCTGGGCTAAAGTGTTACTATTAAATAATTTATTTAATTATTTAGTTTTGGAAAACTAACAGCATAAAACTTATCCCACCAAAAACATTCTGTAATAAAACAGGCCAAGTCTCGATTGAGTTCCTTATCTCCCAAAAGTATTTAATGTTATATATGTCTGGCCTTTGACCATATTTAATTCGTTAGTGGGTAAAAGTCAAAGGCCAGTCGTATAATATTAATTATAATAATATACAAATGGCAGTAAAAATCCTTTGACTTGGCACGCCTTTGTCTGGATTTCATTACTTTTGAGAGTTAAACAAGCAGCTCAATCGAGACTTGGCCTGTTTTTTACAGAATGTTTTTGGTGGGATTTTGCTTCTTTTTGTGAAATGTAAATCTTAACCGGGTTTTCAACACCCGAGGGAAAAATAGAATTTTACTAAAAAGTCCAGGGTGCATAGCAGTCACAGTAGATACCCGCAACAGTAGAAAAGTTTTAAGAACGTTGCCAGCCTCAAATATGTCCAGAAATTATGTCCAGAAACATTATTTTATTTTCAAGTTTCTGCGTAAGGATTCCGTTGACACCGCCTATATAACACACACAGCGCTAAAAAGCGAATTTGTATTTACTTTTCGCGGGGACATTTTTTGTTAGATGTTTTTTGGCAGTGCTGGGGTTTTATAGATGGGTTAAGGATAACGCCCACTTGTCAAGTCTCTACATAATTACCTTAATGTAGTTAAAATACACTATGTACACAATATATCCCCACGCTTTTGTATATTTGGGGGCATACACAACACACACAGTTAAGAATTTACATTTTATTATTAGTGAACGTCACATGCCCGGCCTCCTCGGGTAAAATGAATGTTTGTATACAATATATGTTCCCCCCTTTTTTATGTTTGGGGGTAGACCATAGAAAGATTTACATTTTTACCCGACTGCGCCAGAAGGAGGGTTATGTTTATCAAAAGTATATATGTATGTATGTATGTATGTATGTATGTATGTATGTATGTATGTATGTATGTATGTATGTATATATGTATGTATTACGCTCTGCAGCCTAAACGGCTCGATGGATTTGAACGTATGAGGTATTGTAAGATTCGTCTTGATAACGCAAGTGACACTGGGTACACATTAAAAAAATCAAAATGACGGATTTTGAAGTCATAATTATGAGGTTCGAAAAAATTTTTTCCGCCCATATAGGTCGAGTGGGGTATCAAAAAGAAGGGATTTAAAAAAAGTTTCTAGAATTATACATAACTTGGTGTTTAAATTGCAATGATTCCCGCAATCGGGTTTTCTGTTTTTGGACATTTAGGTTGTTCCGGTTGGAACTCGCCTTCCCCAGGCCTGTATTTACAAAGTATAGCCTTAAAAGGTTTTGGCCTATCGGCAGATTCCTAGCATGTCTAGCCTCCTAGATAGGCAGCGAATTTCGTAGTTACTGGAGCGGCAAAAATAAAGTGGCCTACAGTCATAATAAAATTGTAGAAACTCATAAGGAATCTAACGATAGCTCAAACGTTAAAATCCATCAAGCCATTTAGGTTACAGAGCATGTCAAACAATACCTACATATTTCATACATACATATATTGGACACCATTTTCTATAATGGACACCAGCTCCTTGCATATCACTAGACCAGGGGTGGCCAACAGGTTGATCACGATCGAGCTCGAGAGCATTTTGAGTCGATCGCGAGTCAAAAAAAAAAAATTTTAATAGTTAAAACTCTTTGTAATTAGATTTGTTCTATATATTTGCTGTATAAAAAGTCGATCGCAAACTACTTTATTAGAAAAAAAGTCGATCACCAACTGGGTTTTTATAAAAAAATCGATCGCCAGTACACAAAAGCTGACCACCGCTGCACTAGACTGTATAATTCTGATGTTACGAATACTTTAGTTGTGCTGTGAGGAGAAATAAGGATTATTATTATTTATAATACATCAAAACTATGGCCGTTCATAGATATTTGCTATATAAGAAGATAGCGTTGTCTTTCCAGCTTAATTAGGCTACATTGATGGAATAAGGACAAGGAGATAAGGATTTAGGCATATTTAAGCGCGTGGCAAGCGCATGTTTCACACCAGTTTTTTGGTACAGCGGTGGTATTTATTTACCCGAGCCTGCCCATTGGTACTTCGTGTCGAGGCATTCATTTATTTATTTATTTAAAAGGACACCTGCAGTACATATATTGAACATTACAATTTCAAGGTATAATATAACATAATTCTGATACATGCACTTTTATAGGTGACACGACGTTGGCAAAGATACAAGCCGAGGTTCTTAACCGAAAAAATTAATTAACATATTTAAATGAATTAATCAAGAAAAAAAAGTTGCTTAAAATAATTTATAAAATAATATTCGCTCTCCTACGACTTAAGTGTTTCTTTTTATAAGTAAACAAGTCATTAAAACAATTATTTGTTTGTTATTATATTATTGAATTGTTATTATAGTATTTTCCATGTTTTTTTGGCAAAAGATCGGCGAGTTCTTTTCGCCGGGCCTAATTACCAAACCGGTGGTAGGCACCGTATTCTTGACGTGTACAAAATGTGTATTCAAAGTACTCATTTCTATTATATAAAAATAAGTCGAGTTTTCCTTTCTGACAATATAACTATATACTCCAGAACGCACGAACCGATTTGTAGAAAAAAAAATCAGGAAAAATTTCAAGAGAAAAGATACCACGCGGACGGAGTGGCGGGCAGCAGCTAGTTTTGAATAAAAATATATTTTTTGTGCTTACGTATATTATTTTATACGTAAGCACATATACAACTATACAAATTTTTTTTATTAATACAAATATTTTATAACGGAAAATATTTTAAATTCCCTCATTTTAATGAAATAATTACGATCTACAAATTTGTCCGGCATTGAAATAATTGTATTTCTAGAACAGTTACATTTCTTAAATAATCCGTATCTGAGCAGGACTATGGGCGGTGGTGTCCCACTGTGTTTTAAATTTGTCCCATTTTGTGCATGAGCCAGGGGATTAAACATTTCGCAAGAAACGCAACAATTAATGAATGCGAGTTCTCAACCCTTCCAGAGCCGTCCCGAGAGAGTTACTAAAAATGCTGAAGTAATATTTATAAATTTAAACTTCGTCGAAACGAGAGAAGTTTAATATTATACTTCGGTTTATTTGCAGCCACAACGTAAAAAAATGGGTGCCAATTTTGATAACTATCTACATTAAATGACCTATGAATACCTATATACATTATGTGTTGTTAATAAGTAAATAAAATTAAAAAAAAACATATGACACGATAATCACACACGAAATACTCTTTTGTTTATGGTTGAAGACTGTGATTTTTTAAAATAAAATTTGATATCCTGGTAACGAGACCTATATGCCAAATTGAAGTCTGTGATTGAGAATAGATTATTTTCGATAGCTCGATGGATTTTAATTTAAATTCGAATTTAGATCACAGGACGACCTCTAGTACTTATTGATATTATAAATGCGAAAGTATTTGTGACTACCTTCATGCCCAAGGTCCAAACGAAGCAACTAATCGACTTTATTTTTGGTATCGACATGATAAAAGGTCCGAAGAGTTACATAAGATACTTTTGGTCTTTAAAAACGTCGAATTTTTTAAAAAATCTTATTTGATAGATTTTAGAATTCTACGCGAGAGAAGCCGCGAAACAAGCATATTATAAAACAATATTCTTAATTTCCAGACCAGAGTCTATAGCTAAGTACTTTATTCAAATTTTTTAAAGATGAACTTACCTATTCACTCGTCACTTTTATGTGTTAGAACTAATATTCCTTCTGTTTAACTCCCGGTAAATAAGTTAAGCTCTCAACCGAGGATTGCCTGCCTTTATTTTGACTTCAGATCTTCTAATACTCGTTGAAGCGAAAACTGAGACACCGTTACTTCTTTGTCGCCGTTAGCCACCCACCTTACTTTATTCAAATTCTGGTGAAATTGTCGCCATGTTGGAACAATAGTTGCATAATCCCCAGCCATCCGCACTACCTGGGGACTCGCGTGTGCTCGTCGTAAAACAATCAGACATACAAAAGCACAATACCTGCCTACTGGGTTTGTTTGTGTTGTAAAACTTGGACTTTATGGTTCGGTACTAAAATATATCTAACATGACATAATTAATTATAGGCTCCTGAAATTATATACTATACCATCGAAGAAATTGATTCATTGATAGTTGACGGGCCTAAGTCATTAATTCGAAATATGTCAGTTCCATGTAAGTCGCGACGTTGACGTGTATATGAAAAAAAAAAATTTCGAACGCGCAAAAAAAACTTACTTGAGAAGCATTACTATAAATGTAACCTAGCCATTTCCTGTAATTATTATTTTTACAATTATTATTATTACAAGCAGTCGCCCTGTAGTCGAAATTCGACCAAAAATATTTAAATCCATAATGTAGAGAAACTATAAAAAACATAAATTATTCTCATTTCAATCACAGACTTCAACTTGACATAAAGGTCTCGTTATCAGGCCATTAAATTTTATGAAAAAAAAACGGACTTCAACCATAAACATAAATATTGTAGATTCAAAACTTTGATTCAAAACTTTAATTGGTACTAAATAGTAGCAGTAGTACTAGTTATGAATAAGAAAATATAAGTGTGCTTATAACTAAATTAAAGTATTTTGGCACCACTTACAAGACATACGAAAAAGATAACATGTGTATATATTTTTCTCATCATAATATTATAGCTTATTTCTACTATATATATGCTTTCCATAACCTTTACAAAATATATAATGTTAACACGTCAACTAGTGACTATATAAAAAAGTCTTAAATCGATCCTCTATAAATCCAATAACCAATATTACATTATCCATGATTTATAACCCCGTACCCCGTTAGGGTAGCTACCTGCTCCGCTCACCCTTCCCGTAAGCCCCGCCCACTTTTGGAAGGGTTGGGGACGCTGCCTCATCTATTTGGTACCGTTGTCACCACATTTACAGTTCATCTTGCGTACCATTAACATCTTAAATACTAAGTTTTCTGGTCAGTCTGATTGGGTACGCTCATAAGTCATCAACTCTCGCTTCTTTTCGTGGTCTAGTGAAAGTTACAGTGTAATCGAAATGTTTCTGTGGACCCCGTACGCTGAGCAGCCCCTGGACTTGAGCAAACCGAGTGGTTCCTACTCCCCGCCAGTCTACCAGCCTTACGAGGAAGTGAGGGTCAAGAAGGAGTTCCAACCGGCTTCCCCGCCGCAGCTGTCGCCCAGCTCCGTCAACCTCGATACTAACTTCATCACCGAGGACCCAGAGTACCAGGAGTTCGAGAGAGATGCTCTACAATCTATGGCTCAGAACAACGGCGGATCCCTAGTGAATAACAACCCGAGGATGAGACGGGAGATCCACTCCATGCAGGCGGCTGACGAGGAGTACCGGCAGCAGCGGCAGCGCAACAACATGGCCGCCAAAAGAAGTAGAGACAGAAGGAAGATCAGGGAAGTGAGGCTCGCGATCCAAGTCGCCTATCTCTCTAAGAAGATCAGAGAGATCAAAGAGAAATTGGCAGAGAGAGGTGGACAGGAGCCCTACTGCAGATACGGATCGATTTGAAAGCCAGCAGAGAAGATTATGGGAATATCTGGCGCTGATGGCTGAAGGTGGATAGGGACAGGGAGGATCTTAAGGTGTGATAACCAAGGTCGAAAGGAAGACAAGTTTATTGGACGATTAAGTTAATAGTTAGGTACTATTATTAATTTATACAAATGAAAGCGATATAAGAATCTTAGAGTATGTTAACATTAGTATTAATCGTTTCTTAGCTGTTTTTATTATTTTGACAGAATATAATCAAGTATGTAATGGAACAAGTTTAGGAAGTGATGTTACTGTTTAGTATTTTCTGGCAATGATAAGGAGGCTTATGATTTGTGTAAATAATAAATATGTATTGAATGAATTAAATAATTTATGAATTTTTATCGAAATAAATTATAAGAAACAATATTGTATTTTCGGTATTTTTTTATTCCACTTAAGTAGAAATAAAGTTGTAATCAAATTTGAATAACACTACTTTTTAATTATTATAGTATGTGAATAAATAGTTTTCTTGATTTTATCATCATATGGCGTATAAAGTAAGGATTCAGCAAATATTTTTTAAAATTGGATCGACGCTGTGTGCTCATCAAAATAACCCTTATATTTATATTGTTATCTATCACAGTTTCATAAAACCGCAGTTTTTTTTTATTCACGACTTTTTCATTATAAAAACCAACCTACGTCAATTCGTGGGAAAATGCTTAATTTTATACTAAAACAGTTCTACGGCTTCGGAGTGAACAGTAAAATAGTCAAACTGAAACACGCATTAAGGATATTATAATTAATTAATGACTATATTTATAAAATTGACATTAGAGAAAGCTGAAATCCCTTATACTACGCGACATCAAGGTAGAATACCGCAGCGTCGTAGCCGCGTCGCGGGGGCCGCAGCAGTCTACCTTCGTGCAGCTCCTATAATAAATAATAATATACGTCTCTTATTCAACGTTCTCCCGCACGGCTTACATGAACGAACGCGATATCTCTCTTTCTGAAATGTAGTCATAATTAGTCAGTATCGACAAATATCTCTATTCCCTTAAATTCGTACGTCAAGAGACAAATACGGAAAAAACCCGACTGCAGGAACTATTACTATATAACCATTTTGACTGCAAAATCTGCCATTTTGATTTTTTTTTATTTTTAATGTACCCAGTGTTTAGTTTTATCAAGACGAATTTAACGATAACTCATACGTTAACATCCATCGAGCCGTTTAGGCTACTGAGCGTGCCAAACACACACATACATACATACATACTCTCGAAAAACATAACCCTCCTCCTGGCGCAGTTGGGTATAAATAGCACGAATTGAAAACAAAACACAATAATTATTTGTCATTTTGTCGATAAACACAAGAAAAAAAGGATCGTTTGTTAGGGTCAATAGAGCATGACAAGATAAACGTGTAGACAACATTTTGTCGATGGCTTATCTTAAGGGGGCTAAAGTCTTGTTTTTATTTATTTTATCATCGTAAAAATAACACTTGTTAGATTCTGGTAATCAACGAAACCAGTAATCGAATTTAGTTCTATGATCCCTACTTCGAGACGCGGAGTAATCTTTTCCGATCTAAGAGATGTTTTAAGCTCTTTTTAATAGCGTTTTGATATTTAATTAATAAGAAAAAAAAATTCATAGTCAAACAAGTAAAAAAAAATTTCAAAACTACTTCAAGTTTAAGGAAGCTAGCACTGGAGTGTAGATAAGCTCGTTATTGTCATATATATTCCCATGAGATCAGATGAAGACGAATCGGCATTAGAATGTGATTGTATAAGTTGACAATGGCGTCAGGAACCCTTTGGGTGGACAATGACAGACCACAGGGCGAGCGGCGACTTGTAACATGGCGGGCGAGCGCGGCGAGCGAGCGGCCAATATGCAAGATGGCGCGGACGCTCGCTTCGCTAGCCCGCGACAATCACGTGTCCGGTCCGCATTACCGATTATGACGTCTGTGTGAGCACTAATTGTGCTGTCCACGACACATGGTGCAATGTCCATTAACCATCGCTAAACTCTCAAAGGGATCTTTAGAAAACCGATTATTATATCCGGGGTGGATTACGCCACCCGTGCGCTTGGCCGGACATTTTTATGACATTTTAAATTTTACTTTTTTTCGGACGCAAACGACAGAAGACTTTAATTAAAGTTCCCTTAGTTGCATTTGCTGCTTCAGCTAAGTCCGTCAAATAAGGAAGGGTTACTCCCTCGTTGGTCAACCCTAAAACTCCCTAGTAACTTATTATATACATGATGGTAGCATGGAACAATCGCAGTATTTTGTTTAATTTTGGACTGGAGTTTTCCTGCGGCTGTGCCCGCATAGACATCACGTATTCCACGGGAGCATTTAATAGGAATAAAAATTCTACTATACTTTAGTCAGCTAATATCTTCAACCTAAAGTTTTTCAAAATTTTTAACTACTATGTATTAGGCTTAATTGACCGGGAAGCATTCAACAAAAATATACTAATTATTATAATAATCCCATGAAAAATATATCATATTTTGAGACTATTTGCCTATTGGGTAAGACCTTTGGTTCGCACTCGAGAGGGTGCAGGATCGAACCCCGGTAGAGGCGTGTACCAATGAGACATTTTCCGATGTCAAGCACATAATACTGCTCATTGCCGTGGGAGAGCCGTGCTTCGGCACGAATAGGCGGGATCGACAGAAGTGATATCACAGCCTCACAGAAAACTAGCGTAAAAAGGGCGTTGTGCTGTGTTTCGTTCAGTGAGTAAGTTTATGGCCCAACTTCTCATAAAGGCCGGCAACGCGAGTGTCCATGGGCGACGGCAGTAATTTTCCATCAGGTAACCCGTCTGCTCGCTTGCTTCCTAAATACCATTAACAAAAACTTAAAGACTCTTATCTAAGCCAGGTAACAATAAACAGAACTGTGGTTACCGTTATATACATATTTAAGTAGTTTTAATCCGAAGGAGTTAACGTTTCCTATATTTCTCGTCAATATTGACAAATGCGATTTACAGTTTTTGTTACAAATGCGATTTACAGTTTTTGTACAATCGTTGACGTGTCGTTGAGGTGTTGGAAAACGGCAACGGTATAGGGATTTGGTTAAATTGCATTCGACAATTTGGTAGTGAAGATAGCAGTGAGTATAATAATCCAGGTGGGATTTTTACGAGAGTAGGGGGCAAGCGAGCTGACAAGTCACCCGATGAAAGCAACTGCCGTCGCCCATGGACACTTGCG
>JAOTAV010026108.1:0-21435 GCA_026546445.1 Cyclargus thomasi
GTAAATGGGTTAGTCGTACACTTATAACGTCAGATGTAAATGGGTCAGTCGTACACTTGTAACGTCAGATGTAAATGGGTCAGTCGTACACTTGTAACGTCAGAGGTAAATGGGTTAGTCGTACACTTATAACGTCAGATGTAAATGGGTCAGTCGTACACTTGTAACGTCAGATGTAAATGCGTCAGTCGTACACTCGTAACGTAAATGAACGACCGCATTTGTTTTCCATCAGGTGACACAGCTCATATGCCTCTAACTCCTTAAAAAATACTAACAACAAATATTTCACCTTTAATCCAAAACTAGCTGTGCCCCGCGGTGCTACCCGCGTAAAACTACTATGTGTTAATCCAAGATACCAGATAGCTTTATTCCAAATTTTATGGAAATCGGTCCAGCCGTTTAAGCATGAAGAAGTGACAAACATACACACTTACAACCTTACAAGTTTTCGCCTTTATAATATTAGTAGAATTTACAATTATTCACAACAATGTTATAGACGATATTAATATCAAAACTTGCGAATTGAAAAATTTAGAGATACTAACATTCAAAAACTATTAACCGGCGAGCGTGAAGCACAAGTTCGCCAAGTTGGCAACTATTATTTAAGATGCTAAAGTAAAGTTGAGAGTGTTCATAACCGCGAATGTGTGTTCTAGAGAGACCTGAGACAAACGTATGTTTAGTTGACATCCTTGTCCTTGCTAAGACTATAAATAAGATGTTTTGTAACCTACACAGGCTGACTTATCTATATGTATTAATATGCGAGCGGAAAATTTTGTACCCCTTTTTACGAAAGACGTGGAGACGTAAAAGCATGAAATTTCTTCCAGTTATATTTGAAACGGAGGAGCGTGGAATACCAATATTATTTAAAAATATACTTATAATTTACATAATTTTTAATAAATCAAACACTACACACACTACAATATTTTGACATGACACGATAATCATACAGGAAATATTATATTGTTTATGGTAGACGAGAGAGGTAACGAGATCCTTATGATAAATTGAAGTATGTGTTTGAATTGAGAACAGATGATAGGTTTTTATAGCTCCTCTACAGGCAGATTAAAATATTTATGGTTAGGAAGACGGCAAGTTACGTAGGAAATTTTTAAGAGCATAATATACTCAGGTTAAAGTCTCCCTCAAGGTTTACCATCAGTCTTGTTCTAATGCTATCTTCTTCTATATTCAACGTAGCTCATACGCATCCAGTTCATCTCACCATCATATTTTTCAGAGACAGCCATGAGGGTGTTATCCGACTGGAACATCTCGTACCCACTATATATGATATGTATCTACGTGTAATATGATATGTATGTATGTATAAGTCACATTTGTGGTTATAGACGCCCAACAAACTAACACTGCAACAAAATAACAAAGTACGAGTTCGTAACTTCTCATATTTTAAACGTTTATTTCGTTTCACCGAATAAGGATTTTCACTTGAATTTTATACAAGTTTCCTAATTTGAAATGTTTAAGTTGCAAACGTATATCAAAAGGACTGACACTTTGTAGGAATATTTGTGTCATACACTTTCAGACTTTGGCTAAGCTTTTATATAGCAGTGGCAGTTGTAACTTTACTGGAACTACCACTTTCATTTTTCGTACGCAGCTTTTTTCCTTTGTTATAGATTTTTAACTTAGATTAACTAGAGGTCGCCCGGTGGTCGAACTTCGACCATAATTATTTAAAAATCCATCGTGTATAGCAGCTATAGAAAATATAATCTGTTCTCAATTCAATCACAGACTTCAATTTGGCATAACGCTGTCGCTACCAGGCCATTATTTTATTTAAAAAAAGATGTTAACCATAAACAGTAGAATATTTCGTGTATGTTTATCCTGTCATGTTAAAATATTGTAGTGTGCGTGTTTTAGTGTTTTATTTATCATGTATCAAACAACGTTAATGCAAATTTAGGATCAGATCGGACCATGAAATCACGTTCTCCCACTAAATTTGATCCCCCTTGGAGACTAATTTCGAAAAATCCCTTTTTATTGGTCACCTTCGTCATACGGAGAACACTTCCGCTAAATTTCATCATTCTGTGATCAGTGGCCTAGGCTATACGTTGATTCCTAAATGCATATAGTTCAGGACAAAGGATTTTATATAATGATATAAATGTTTGCTTAACCAAGCGTTAATAATAGGGGAAAATGCATGATTTTTTTCCCTTTCCTTAAATAAGTCTATCGTTACTGAAAAATGATGTAGGTAGTCCAATCAGTTTTTTGATAAAATTGAAAACAACAAAGTTACAAGCCTTTAGTTAGTTAGAAAGAGAGATCCGATATTGATTGTGACGTCAAAGTCTATAAGCTGAATACAAAGTTCATACTTAATTACGTTTTGAGAGCGAGTGATGGGTAGAAAACCTAATTCGCTAATATCTTAGGTATTTTTTAACAGAAATCAGAGATTTTTTGTCATTCTGCTCATCTTTAGCCCACTAACATAATAATTTGCCATATAATAATTTCCTATTTCTTTAAATATACACTCTCAAAAGCGTACAATATTTTATTGGCTTCGTCTAAAAAATCCTCGTTCCTTACAGTAACTGTAACGCTTGGTGAATGAAAAAGTTTTTATTACTATACGTGTTTTGTTTGGGGGGTAAGAAAACATTCGCCAAAAATACAATACTCCATTTCAGATTCTTGTGTTAGCGCGAGTTGTGAACAAAAGTTGACTGTACCTATAGTGAGAATTTTTATGTAAAGAATTGGACGGTATTTTTTGTCAAATAAAAATTTCAAGAAAAAACTTTTGTTTGCTGAATTTTAAGCCACTTTCGGCACGGATAGGTCGGCTCGACCGGAGTGATACAGCGGCCTCAAAGAAAACTGGCGTGAAACGGCGTTGTGCTGTTTTTCGGTCAGTGAATGAGTTAACCGGTGGCCTCTAATCCCCTGTATCTATTCCCATTCCATATTCCCTGATAAAGGCCGGCAACGCACTTGCGACTCGATGTCACGACTTTGATGTCTGTGGGCTACGGCAGTTGCTTTCCATTCCGTCAGCTCGCTTGCCCCCTAAATATATAAAAAAAAAGCATATCATAGAGTTAAAGTATTTGTCAAAATCAAATTAATAGAAATAAAATGAGCCCAAACTCGATGCAGTCGCATTATTTCATTACAAAGTTCCTTTAGCCAACTTTCAGATCCATTTTGAGGCTGGGGTTTAGCTCAAAGTAAGAAGTGGATATTACATAACTCCATCACAAACAAGCAATGGGACAATTGAATGTAAATAAAAATTCATCAACGCTTTTAGCAGCTAATGCCGTTTGTCCACCACACTCCGTCACCCTGAATAAAATTTATTATTTTAGAATATTAAAATGCTCCTTATGACCTAGGCTATACGTTTCATTTTTTATCGACATCGGTCTAGCGCCTATGTCGTCGCCGTTTGTAGTGGCATAGAGCAATATGAAACCTAAGGTCTATATCATACAGTGACATTTCAATAATTCAAAATAATCTCGTTGAAAGTGACGAAATGCGGTGGACAAACGCTGATAATTAATAAAAATATTTAATGAAACGCACTTTTCTTAGATTTTACAAATTTACAATAAATACACGACCGGTTTCGATAAAGTCATCACCAGGTGTCTTGTCTTTGCCGAAACCGGTCGTGTATTTATTATAAATTTCTACAGTTTACTATATGTAGGTATAGATTTGTAAAATCTAAAAAAAAAATAGTGGAAAAAGTGCAAGAAAAGTGTGTTTCGTTATGTATGAACATGAATTTCCACCATGAATAACCAGTACAATCAATCACATATATTTATAAAAATAGTGAGATAAATTTTTCTTTCTTACCGTTTATGTACTCATTTTGGATATAAAATTAACGTCTTCAGCATAAAGCGCTAATGAATATAAAGTAATTCAAAATTACAAAATGACTTGAGGTTATTAAACAATAAATTATAGATTAGCGGTGCCTTAATAAACAATGAGGAGGCTCCGTTTGGAGAGATTTGCGAGGGGAATCTTAATTTTAAGTCTTCGGTGAATCTAAATCAATGCGGCCATTATAGCGAGAGCCCTTCATCTTACATAATCCCTGCGGCACGGAGCTCAGGGTTAATTTACTATAGTTGACCCGCCTCGGTTAACAGATGGCGCTGCACGCAATATGTCAAACCCTTACCTCAAAATTGTCCAGGTTGCTATTCGGTAAACTTCTGAGGAGATTACAATTATTCTCTTGAAAGGGCTCCATTATAAGTATTTTCTCAGATCATTTGCTCTAGAGGAGCTTTATTAATAAAAACAAAACCAAATCATGTGATATTTGATAATTGGTGTCTTGCTGCTTAACCTTTATGTCTTATTTACATGTATTAAGTAGATAAGCAGGTAACTAAATTTTAACTTAACTTTAAGTTATTAATATGCTTGAAACACACTCTTCAGTCACTTAAAATTTCGTTAAAATTTAGTTACCAACTTATCTACTTAATAAATGTAAACAAGACATTAAGGCGGCCTATATAATTATTGTGTGCTTTCGTTTTAAAATGAAGAACATTGTAATTTATGAGAAAAATATTCAATACCATTTTCGTACAGTTATTTACCTATTATTAAATACAAGTGAGTACTAACCTCGTGAACCGTTGTAACTTGTTATTTGATGCGTGATAAACAACATAATATTAATATTACAATTGTTTACGGGTTAGTTCCCGAACCGGCGGTAGGCGCCGTAGTCTCGACGTTCAGAAAGTGTACTTAAAGTACTTATTTTGAATAAAAATATTTTTATTTTCATTTTGAACTATAATTTGATGTTACATCTGCACTTAAATAGTTTCTGCTTTTAAAGTTGATTGGTTTTTTTCTGTGGCTTTTTCTAATAAATTGAGTATGCTTTATTCATAACTAGTTGATGCGCGCAAATTCATTGCGCCAAAATTTATATATCACGGGAATCGTACATTTTCCTGAGATAAATATATAATAATAATATCTATGGACGCTTCAGGCCACGTCAGTCTGGCCCCGTGGTAAGTACTAGAGGGACTTATGTTACGGGTACCAGACAACGGAAATATATTTAATACTTTCATATTATACACAACGATTTTTAAAATATGTTACACATATTTAATATACTTCCAAGACCCAGGAACATTGAAAAACTTTTTGCTCTGTCTGGGGATTCGAACCCGCGACCCGCGGCTTAAGCAACCAACGTGCTTACCAATTATCTACAGAGGTCGTCATATTAAAAAGTATCCTTAGAGCTTAGACTAACAGCTATTAAATAAAAAAAGATTTATTCTTATCCGTTCAGTAGTCTCGGAGATTAACGCGTACAAACAGACAAACAACTTTTTTTGTAGATTTGTGTTTACTGTTCCTAGGCCCCCCACATACAAACTAATCAGTTTGTTAAAATTTTAATCTATAGACACGCCAATTTGACTGTTTTATTATATACTATTTGACCCCGCAGACGTTGTCCAGTCGAGCTATTTTGTGAATCTAAACCATTCTCAGATCCCCTTGAACACACACAAAAAATTTCATCAAAATCGGTCCAGTCGTTTAAGAGAAGTTCAGTGACATACACACTCACAGAAGAATTATGTATATAAATCTGTAGAGAAATATTAATAAGAGAAATATTTTTATTAGACTAGTAACAAATATCCTTTGACTTTCCTCTTTCCTCTACGAACTTTGCTCGGTTTATCAGTCACTGTTATGTAGTTTGACTAAGTAACATATTTTTTATGATATTTAGGGGGCATGCGAACAGACAGGTTACCCGATGGAAAGCTACTACCGTCGCCCATGGACACTCGGGCATCCGAAGAACCGCAAGTGCGTTGCCCGTCTTTATGAGGGAATAGGGATAGGGGGATTAGGGAAGTCGGGCCACCGGTAAACTCACTCACTGAACGAGACACAGCACAGCGCCGTTTCTAGCCAGCTTTTTGTGAGTTGGTCATCACTCCGATCGAGCCAGCCCATTCGTGCCGAAGCACGTCTCTCTCACGACAAAAACATTATCCGCTTTTGGCAGAATATCAATTTGTCTTGAATAATCGCAGATGGTATATTGAGGTGTTCAGTATAAACATATATATGACCTATTGCCATTCTTGGCACTTGATACCAATAAAATCCTTACGGAAAACTCGCGTTATATCACTCCAACCTTGACCTAAATTTAAAATATCTATACTAATAATATAAAGATGAAGAATTTGTTTGTTCGTTTCAAAGTACCTACGAATCTCAGAAAGTACTGACCGGAATTGGAAAGTTTTTTGTGTGTAGGTTAGTCTAATTGTCGAGGAAGGCTCTCACGGGCCGGCAACGCACCTGCAACCCTGATGTTGCGAGTGTCTATGGGCGGTAGTTGCTTTCCATCATGTAACCCCTTAGCTCGTTTGCACCCTTATTTTTATTTAAAAAATTAATTACGTCACGCTACGACCAATAAGAGCCGAGCAGTTATAAAAAAATGTTGTAAAAACGGAATAATTTAAAAAGTTTTACGTGGACGTGGTCGCGGGAAATAGCTAGTACAGAATATTTCGGAAGCGAAATACATAACTGTCCGAATGGAGTTTACGTTGGGCGTTATGACACCGAAGAAGCTCAAGGCGAACGGGGCGGGTTTGGTAATTAAGTCACCATGTTTGGGCTGACAATAACGGTGTGAGGTGTGCCCACACGAACCCTGGTTATTATCGAGTAGCGATGAAGCGGTCAGTGATTGCTCCTTACGTAAATCTCGTTGTTCACGTCCTATTGTTAACAAACTTGTGTTTAATTTTCATCACAAGCGGCCTAGTTTTGGGTCACGGGTTTAACAATTTCCACACTAAGATATGAATATTTATACAGAGGTAAATATTGAAGTTTTATATTGTATTGTGTGTCTGAAAGCCAGAAGATTATTTACGCATTGTGAGTTACGATCAATCGAGTCAACGAGATATTAATGTTGTAAATGGTGTCCATCGAGTTTAGCTATTTTCAATCTTCCGCCATGAACTGAGGGTGCAATTTGGATTGCATCAAATTGCACCTTTGCTTGATGTTTGTTCCCGCCGTGTAGAACCCCCATTAGTGGTCTATGACATACAGCGATGACGAAGACAATAAGAATTTCCGATCAATGAACTTCACTCTTACTGGCGTAATATTAGGGCCATCACAGACGTTGCTATAATATATATCTATATATTAATAGGCGAGCGGAAAATTTGTATATGTATTTTTTACGAAAGACGCGTAGATGTAAAAGCATGAAATATCTCCCAGTTTTAGTTGATATGGAGGAGGAGCGTGGAATATCACTTTAATCTTGCACATTTTTAAAAAATAAAACGCTACATACACTACAACACGCACACTACAATATTTTGACAAAACACGATAATCATACATGAAATACTCTTTTATTTTAAAAATTTAATGACTTTTATGCTAAGTTGAAGTCTATGATAGAATTGAGAATAGATATATTTCTTATAGCTCCTCTACATGATAGATTTAAATATTTATCGTCAGATTTCTATCACAGGGCGACCTCCAGTTAACATAAATTGATTAAAGCATGTATACAAATATTATCTATACAAATATTATCTATACAAATATTCGAATGACCACACACTAAGTTAAAAATATAAAATCGAAGAGTTTGGTCTAAACGCGTTAATCTCAGAAACTGCTGGCCGGAATTAAAATTTATCGAGGAAGGCTATAGGCTATTTAACATCACGCTACGACCAGGAGCCGAGCAGTAATCAAAAATTTTGTCAAAACGGGATAATTTACAAAGTTTGACGCGGACCTAGTCACAGGCAACAGCTAGTAATATATATTTCTATAATGTGTTGTATTGTATAGTATATCACGGCTTAATGATCAAATCTATACATATAATAAAACAGTAAAATTGAACTATCTGTAAATCGACAAAAAAAGTTATCTGTTTATCTGTTTGTACACGCTAATCTCCGAAAGTCCTGAACGGATTCGAATCAATCTTTTATTATTTAATAACTATTAATAATATAAAAAAGACTACGACTGTGACGGCAATTAAGAATCAAACAAGTCAACGCTAATAGTTTACAAAAATACAATAATTGCATAGTATTTTTGTGATTACTTAACTTTAATTTAATTGACTTGTTGAAAATTCAAACTTTACTTCAATTTAAGAAGACTTGAGAAGTTTAGTAAAATTTTGTAGAGTTTATCTTAAAGTATACATAAAATTTGAGTTGAGATACCAATCTATAGAAATTTCAAAACTTACATGACAATCATTGCCCTGTTATTTCGATATATTAATGCTAAAAGACTACTGGTCCGTCCATAAAATGGTCATATGACCCTACAGAAAACCTTTAAAGGACGATAAAAAGTGCATAAAACAATAAGATTTTGTTTTGATTTCACTTGTAAGCTGTCCCACTGGATGCTGGTGGGAAAGTTCAGGTAGGCAGAAAGTAAATTTTTAGAAGGAAATCGTTAAAAAAAATGCTGGCTTTGTGGCCTACCATTTTCTCGGAGCTTTATTATTATTTTTCATGGATAAATTGATGGTTAACTTGCCGTATAAAAATATTATATTATGTCCAATATGTACTTTCTGACTGATCTGAACTTTAGATTTCTCTCCAACACCCAGTTGGACAGCTTACAAGTGAAACCTTAGAACAAAATCTTATTTTTTTATGCTCTTCTATCTAATATATAAAATTCTCGTGTCACAGTTTTCGTTGCCATACTCCTCCGAAACGGCTTGACCGATTTTGATGAAATTTTTTGTGCTTATCCGCTACCTATGAGAGTCGGCCAACATCTATTTTTCATCCCCCTAATATTTTTTTTTATTTACTAGACAAAATTATTTATATGGCAAAACAACGATTGCCGGGTCAGCTAGTCATTCTATAAAGGTCTCCTGCGGGGTCTACTCACTATTCTAGAACACACGATTGGCTTTTTACGATTTGCAATGGATGACGTCACAAATGCCAGAGACCACCAATAAAAGATGTGTTGAAGTAATATTTGCATAACAATGCTCTGTGTCATTGTGCGGCGCGCGTTGTTGGATTCATCATCACTATCAGCTAATGTGTAGAAAATATACATATTATTTATTTATTTATTGTTACGAACAGAGAAATAAAGTTACAATGGTATAATACAATACTTATGATGGTTATTGCACTTTAAATTATAAGTTATTAGATCTTCCTTTTTTAAAGATCTACTAAATTAAAATTTAGAATAATCACATTCCTAATGACATATTTATCTATACATTTTACAGGTCTTTGATCTTTTGTTAATGATATTTTAGGGGGAAAATGAGCAGACGCCTTACCTGATGGAAAGCAACTGCCATCGCCCATGGACACTCGTGACATCCTAAGAGTCGCAAGTGCGTTGGCGACCTTTTATGAGGGAATAGGGAATGGAAATAGGGAAAGGAAATTAGGGAAGTTGGGCCACCGGTAAGCGCACTCACTGAACGAAATACAGCACAACGCCGTTTCACGCCAGTTTTCTGTGAGGCCGTGGTATCACTCCGGTCGAGCCGGCCCATTAGTGCCGAAGCATGGCTTTCCCACGGCAACATACTTGCAACAGTTGTTTTCAATTAGGTCTGCTCAATTTTCCCCTAATTTTATTAGAAAGAGAATATAGTTGATCTTAACATTAACTGTTACGAACATTTTAAAAGAAAGTATGTAAAATAATAATTATACCCACAACTTTTACTATGTTGAACAAGAACATCTTTTAATTTAAAGCTCAAACAGATTCCTTGTGGCAAACGTTTGCGTTTTTTAAATTAAGCTAACCATGACCACGCATGAAAATAGTCGTCAAAGGGTCGACAGAAAGAAAAATCAGTTGCGATGACTTGACGATTCGAAACTAATGCGGAATACCAAATCGAGCTGACCTCTCTTTTCAACGTCGCAAATCAGAAAGAGATGCGTGCGCGATGTGTCCTCGCTCGGAAAAAAGATTCGGTCGGGAAACTCGAACCCTTCCGAGCAATATGATTTGCGTGAGTGAAGATGAGTTGAGAACAGATCGCCGAATGGTAACCGACTGGAAAAAACGCTTCTCATCAACCCAAACAATGTTGTTGCTAGTGGGGGCATTCCGAGTGCGCGGTGTATTAATACAACCATAGAATAAATAATTGATACAACGTCTCCTCGGAACGTCAAACGACGATGATAACTTTTTTAATGTAAAAAGAGACTCGACACCTATTAATTATTTTGTTCTTCTTTTCTTTTTTTGTATGGCGCTACGGCTGTATAACCATGGCCAGTGTCGAGTAAAAGCGGGAAATCAATTTTCTTGGTCAAATAATTTTATCAACGTTACAATATTTCGTCTAGTCCAAAGTCTAGTCAAAATCAAGATGGATTTAGTAAAGTGGTAGACGCTTTACTAAAATTTCTAGTGGAGTTTTGGGGGATACATAAAATAGCACGTTTCTTGAAGTTGTATCACTTGCCCACACTTGTGCATGAGGACGAATATTTAATGGTTGATATTCTACCACTATAACGCATTAAAACCTGAAACAACACAAATTTAGCCAAGAAATACAAAAACACAACATCACTTTTTCGAATCCCGCCAAAAACTCCTCAATTCTTCTTCTATCTATACATGTAATAAAACAGTAAAATTGGTCTGTCTGTACATTTAATGCTTTTACAAATTACAAACAAATAATCAATAAGATAGGGTTAATTAACAGTACCTTTTAGGACACATATCGACTCCGAGAATGAAATACCTACACATTTTTTCCGTGCAACTATAAATAAATTTAATATTCACGCCAAATATTTTTTAAATAACATTAGCTGGGAGTACCTCTACGCGGTGAAAGCGCGTAACAAAGTAACAGTTGAGGCCTAATTTAAGACTTGGCTAAACTGGCTAAAACTCCCATCTATTATATTAATATGCCTTCGGGATTATGTGAATAAGGGAAGCGACCAAGTGTGACTAGGTACCAATCCGGTCGCTACATTAGTACCTCCGAAGCAATTTGGCGAATACTAGGACTTCCCATTCACCAACGACATCCCACGGTCGTGCATCTAAACGTTCATTCAGAAAATGGGAAATGTATTTATTTTAACCCCAGTAATGTTTGAGACCGTGTAGAAAATTCACTCAATACAACACTTCTGGGTTTCTTCTTGTGTCAAGAAGATGGCTTTGCAAGAACCTTGACATAAGACCAGGTGCCTTCTTATTATACGTACAATAAACAGACAGGAGTTTTCAATCGAAGTCAACGTGGCCGGCCCAAAAGTGGATTTCCAGGAATTTTCAAAGATGCTGCTATAAGTAGGGTATACACGGTGTGTCTTGACGTAAAACTTGACGGCCTTTCAATGATTCTAAATATTTTTTCATATCCTTGAGTGAAAACGGGACTCTATCACTGAGACGTCGATGTCTGTCCGTCTGTCTGTATCCGGGTTGTGTCCTAAGAACTGTAATATGTAGCTAGAGAAGTAAATCTTTGCAGATTATGTTATGTTGTCACCATAACAAGAAATCTAAAATCTTAAATAAATTAAACATTTAAGGGGGCACACAACAATCCGAATTTTTTGCCATTGTTAAGGCAAAAAATTACAGATTCAATTATAATTCGCTTTAAGCCGGTGACTATTTATTATCATATATTGGCATTAATATGGTGTGTTAAAAAAACCAAAACTCATTTCATCTGCTGATTCTCGAATATGGACCGTGTGAGCAAATAGCATATGGACCGTATGAGTTCTTCTTCGAAAGCAAGAACTAATACCATTCCACACGAGCGAAGCCGCGGGCAAAAGCTAGTTAATAATATATCTTCTTAAGTGACTTTTTACTATTAATTATTTTCTAAAGTATACGCTTTTTCCTGACGAGGCTACCAATCGACTTGATTTTTAGCATAGATTTAGTTGAAAGTTAACTATTTTTGGTCTTGGATAAACATCACGTGATTTTCAAAATACTACGCAATTGAAGCCGCGGAAAAAGCTAGTCTTAAATAAAAAATAAATGAAATAATATTATTCTCAAATAAGGCAAATAATAATGTGTAAACAAGTGTGACATGGGGGGGTCTTAGGTCCAGTTGTATCAGGCATTGGATTTGCCCTTCTGTCGTTAAATCATGAGTAAATCCTGAGTGTTAAGTATTTGCTGATAAGTGGATCGATGTGAAGAGAGCTTGCATAAAATTTTGCGAAAATAAGTATGAGAGGATGTCTACTATTGTAATGTAATTGCATTAATTGTTTATTGCATATTGTATATGCGCTATTTTATAATTAAAATAATTATTGTACATGTGTTTTCGTATGTTACGTTAGAATGTATTTTTGATTTAAGTTAATTATTGTAATTTGGCAAACCCGTGTAAATAACTTTAATAATAAATAAATAAATTAAGCTTGTGTGACGTACTTAATGGGTCGTCCCTTATCGCCTTGTTTAGTTATACTCTGTATAGAGTTTGCTGTGAAAGCAGTAGCGTTGAACGAGCATCTTTTGACTCTAGGTTTCCTTGTAACAATATGCGCCCACGTGATGGCCATAAATTATACTTTTATAAAATCAGCATAGTGCAAGTGGGGCTCGCGCATATTGGCCCATTTTTCGAGGGGGGGCTGAGTCCCTTTTAACTAAAGCTTCGTAACTAGTATCTGCACTATCTGTGGCTTTTGGCACACGTGACGAATCTATAAGGATTTCGTTTCTGCCTTTTGACTCCGGAACCCTAAAACGGGGATGTCTTTAGGCGTATATATTTATAGAGCCCAAAATGGCAAATTTACTAAAATAAAATTTTGAAGTAAAATTTATTTTGTTCTTAATTTTTTACAAACATTTAATTCCAACCAATTACCATTACCAAGCAGAAAGCGAATAATGAAAATGGCCATTCAATTAACTGTGAGTAAACAACGAATCCCCACTTACACTTAACAAAATAATTTGAAATTGTATATATACCGGTGTACAGCCGTACAACCTAATTTCTGACACAGTTTAAACTAGGTCACAAGTTGGTCACAACCTACAACGCAAAAGCCCAAAAACGGGAGACGAGCGGGCATTATTATTTCGAGGGTTGGCATTTGTTTAACTCACCAATCTTAGTTCAGTCGTAATAATCATACAAGATTATAGTAAAAATCTGCGGTATTTTAATGAAACGACACCTGTGTATGAACGAGAAGATTGACGTCATAGGAACCGAGCATGCGCGGTCCTTGGGACACCATTGCAACACGTATTAGAACGCGGCGGGCAGTTTCAGTGGCTACACGGTTGCAGGTCGTGAAAAAAAAAGAAGCGCGGGAAACAATTTGCCGGTAAGTTAATTAACTGTTAAAAAATTAACGTCATACTTTTTTATTTGCTAATAACTTGTGGTGTGTTGAGTTGTTTTTTTCCTTTTAATTTTTTCGCTTGTTAAGATATAGTAAATGGTAGCATATGGTTTGATTGGTAATAACTTTTTGCCCTGCGGACATAAGATCGCATTATGGTTTCGGAATCTTTCGAAAGTATAAATAAGAAGCAAAATCTGTACTACCGTTAAAATAAAAACACACATATTTAGACGAATGAGAAACGTCCTCTAATTCGGAAGTTGGTTTCCTAAAAGCTATACAAGTTGTACAGTCGAACTGATTTAATACTTTAGGCCTCTTGAAAACCACTGTGACCTTTCACAGTGTCTACAGACTAAAGTATTTTAAATCTTTATTTCAGCCAATTATAACGTGGTATTACTATAACTTTCATTATTTTTTTCACATAAACAAAGAAGAAAAAAATAACCCTTTCATCGCTGGTTGATCGTAAGAATTAATAAATTATGTAATTAATGGGTGCTAATTAAAATTTAATAATATTAATTATTCTTATTTAAAATCTATTTGGATTAAGCCCGGTATAGAAATTCGGCATCCGACATGCATTTAAAAATTTAACAAGTACAAGAGCTTATTTATGATGTCGATTAAAAAAAAACGAACTCATGTACACGGTCGAATAGTCATGCCCGTTAACAAATGTTTCTTGTAAAAATCTATCTATCCACATTCCACTCAGAAGTCACTGTAAAATGGAAAAATAGGCAAAATCTAACATAAAGAATAAACGCATCGAAATGTCAGAACTAATATTTGGTGTATTAGAGCCACCTTTAAATATTTAATTTATTTAATTTTTAGTATTTATTGTTTTAGCGGCAAAAGCAAATTCTGTAAAAATGTCAACTCTAGCTATTACCGTTCTTGAGATACAGCCTGGAGACGGACAGACATCGAAATCTTAGCAATAGGGTCCCGTTTTTACCCTTTGGCTACGGAACCCTAAAAATGACTGAAACCCAGCTCTATGTTATGTGGAAAACATTCCATTACCCCTCGGCGCTTTGTCAAAACAATTTCTATTGTGATAAAGTCATATGACGGTTCCCGGTAAATGTCCGCAAACTATGAGTACTTTTTGTTTGTCCTAACTCCGTAACTCGATAACAACTTCGCCTAATCCCCGACCGACAATTTTTGTTGGCTTTGTATGAAAGTTGTATGTTTGTATGACAGTTAGTGTCCTTTTTATATTATGTTTAGGGCTTTCATGCTATTTCAGGAGCCTTATTTTTACTACTATTTTTGCTTTGTTGTTTAAACCCTTTTTCTTTGTTAAGGGCCTGTTTCAAAGCTTACTGTTAAAGTTTCTGTTACGCCATCCACAACTTTTTTTACAGATTCTCCATACAAAATCTGTCAAATAAAGTTGTATCTGTCAAATTAATAAACTATATGTAAGCGGTGAAACAGGTCCTTAGAATTTCATTATTACAATGGACTTTAATGCATTTGCCAAAATAATACATAGAGCGAAATTAAAAGTAGGAATCCTTTATAACATGACGCTACGGCCAATAGGAGCCGAGCAGGCGGACGCAGTCGTAGGCAAGAGCTAATTAATTAAAATAAAGGGGAATTGGACACTGGACCTAAATAAGAACTGAAACATTAAGAGCCTATTCGATTCAAATGAAGTAATATTACTTTTCGTATTTTTTTTTTCATTTATTTCTCAAAATGTAAAATATAATCTATTATATAAAATTAAGTTGGGTTTTCCTTCTTGACAATATAACTCTAGAACGCATGAACCGGTTTCCACGGTTTTGCGGGCGTGCAAAGGTCTCGGACTCCGTAACGTTTGTAGCAAAAAAAAATCGGGACAAATTTCAAGAGACGCGGACGGCGTCGCGCTTAACAGGTAGTAACAGATAAAAATGTGTAATATCTAAAGTACCTACAGTCCTATATACATCATATTATCCATTACTTTGACGACCTCTGTGGCTCAGTTGGTAAGCGCGTTGGTAGCTTAAGCCCGGGGTCGCGGGTTCGAATCCCGCCGACGGAACAAAAAAAAAGTTTTTCATTGTTCCTGGGTCATGGATGTGTATTAAATATGTATATCATATAGTAAAAATCTTAAATATGTGTATAGTATAAAAGTATAAAATATATTTCCGTTGTCTGGTACCTGTAACACAAGTTCCTCGGGTACTTAGCACGGGGCCAGACTGACGTGGTGTAAAAAGCGTCCATAGATAATAATATAATATATCCATAAAGTACGCCACACTTTAAGTGGGGGTAGACGAAGTGTGCCATGATGTGACTGGGGGATCCTTAGTTTTATGACTTTAATTTGATTACAAATTTTATAAATTTGTAATCAAATTTTGTTAATTTTGGTTGGTTTAAATTTTTTGACGTAAAATTAAAAAATTTGTGACATCACAATAGTTAGGGGGGGTTTACTAGTAACTGTGACATAGAAAGAGGGGTCTAAAAATCGTGAAATTTGTGTGACGCACTTTATGGATGATGATGTGTGGTACAAAGGCATTATTAGAACTACTTAGCCGTCAAGTTTTCGTTATAATTACTTAGTTATGAGTTAAGTATGAGCCGGATGTAGTTGGAAACATTACCGTCAGACCCAGGCCCGTCGAGAGAGACTCATCTTAACTTAAATTAACTTTGAAAGCACAAAACCACTGAGCACGTACCGCCCCGGGCGTCTCGGCTTTGTCTTCATTTTATTTGCTAACAAAATATGATAAAAAATGTTCACCGAACTTTGGTGAAGGCAATAAAAATTATAATATATAAACGCCTTTTCAAGTGCACACGGCCGCGACACGGTGTATGGATCAGTTCACATGAACACGGGTGCAACATGACACGATAATCCTCTTTCAGAACCGAAGGAATCGTAAACATTTCCTCTTTGAATTTGACAGCTAATCGAACGGAGATTTTCCAGTACCGAAGGAATCGTAGGCATTTACTCTTTGAATTTGACAGTGAATCGAACGCAGATCTTCCAGAACTGAAGGAATCGTAGCCATTTACTATTTGAATTGGACAGCGAATCGAACGCAGATCTTGCAGAACCGAAATAATCAAAGGCATTTTCTCTATGTATTTGACAGTGAATCGAACGCAGATCTTCCAGAACCAAAGGAATCGTAGGCATTTACTTTTTGTATTTGACAGTGAATCGAACGCAGATCTTCCAGAACCGAAGGAATCGTAGGCATTTACTTTTTGTATTTGACAGTGAATCGAACGCAGATCTTCCAGAACCGAAGAAATCGTAAGCATTTACTCTTTGAATTGGACAGCGAATCGAATGCAGATCTTCCAGAACCGATGAAATCGTAGGCATTTACTCTTTGTATTTGACAGTGAAACGAATGCAGATCTTCCAGAACCGAAGAAATCGTAGGCATTTACCCTTTGAATTTGACAGTGAATCAAACGCAGATCTTCCAGAACCGATGAAATCGTAGGCATTTACTCTTTGAATTTGACAGTGAATCAAACGCAGATCTTCCAGAACCGATGAAATCGTAGGCATTTACTCTTTGAATTTGAACAGTACATTTTCAGGGATTTTTTCCTTGATGTGTTATATTACTGTTCCTTAGAATAAGAATACACCAATTTTACTGTTTTATTATTATAAATATATATATGAATTGGACATCGTTTCCTTCAGCTCGTTCGGTTCTGATAGACGTGTGTTCACCATTCATGAAAAGTTACCTATACATTAGAATTTCTTTTGGATTCATCTTAAAACAGTCCACGTACAGCCAATAAGACATTTTCAGATCTCAAGTACATAACGCTTGTACGGTGAGAGAACCTGCTCATAATTGCTCCCAGACGTTGTCCTGTTTAATGTTCACTTCGCTTTCGATTTGGTGAAATACATTTCGAAAATACCTTTAATCTGATCAGCCCCCCTAGACAAGTGGCAAGCGATTAAGCGCTTGTTTTGTATGGGATTAACATATTCGAACTTTACTAGATCACATGACTTTTCGTTCCTATATGTCAATCCCATACAAAAACACGCCATGCGATTATCGCAAACGATACACGCTTGGCACTTTCTAGGGGGTAGCCCCCTTAGGTATTATCGTTTATGAAAATCGATTGGCGTGTTTATATATGAAATTGATGTTGTCGAACGAAAAGTCACGTGATCTAGTCGTCGTTCGAAAATGTCAGTCCCATACAAAAACACGCCAAGCGATTTTCCTAAACGATATTTGCTTGCCACTTGTCTAGGGGGAGCAGGCATAGACAAGTGGCATACGCTTCGAAGCGATCTGAATTTGCGCTACGCTTACCTTACGATTTTTTACGACTAGATCACGTGACATTTCGTTTGACTATGTCAATCCCATACAAAATTATCGTTGCTGCTGAGATGATCACTAGTTTATCATACCTTGAAAATAATATTTTCCGACGCGGAAATCGAATCAACTAAAAGTTAAAACTACGTTCTAAGCCAATGGATTTCGATATTGAATATATACATACAAACACAATCAGACGACCCGTTTCAGCCTCAACTTGATACATGTTGCAGAAAAGGTCGATAAGGAAAAGGCTCGTGTAATCTAATGTAGTATGAGCCAAATTCTGAGGGTCAACTCTTAAAAGGTACATTCAAAAATTTACACTCGATCGAATGTTGCCATCCTGCTCTAATAAACAAAATGACGTTGTAAGAATAGAATAGAATGCATTTTTAACATCACATAGACCTATTATAATTTAGAACTGCAGACAACAAAACATATAATTATATACCTATACAATATTTGTGTGATGCCAGTAATTGACCCCGGCTCAGCACTCATAGCAGGCAAGCCTTCTTTTTTTTTTGCGGAGGGGAAATGCATTACGCATCCCCCGCCACTCTCGGGGGAAAGCGGCAGGGGTATGTCGGACTCCGCCTGGCTCGCGCTGGGAGTTTACCGACTAAAACATGCCCTTCTTCAGCGCTACCCGCTGGTGGATGCGGGAACGGTAACACTACCGCATATAGCAGGCAAGCCCAGGACAGGTACATTCGGTTGAGTACTACTTGGTCGAGCCCAGCTACCCCCTGCCCACTTCATTTGGCGTCTACTAACTTATTAATTTCGAATCAAAAATAGGATTATAGCAATATCGGATAATGTACAACCAGAGAAGTTGAAACAGACACAGATCGTGGATCTAAGTAATTTGGTCGGGTTAGGTCAAACTCAGCCTACAGATCTTAACTTACACGGAATTGACATATTCCGACCAAATGACTTAGGTCCGTCAACTGGCTCTCCTTCAATTTCCCCGATTATACCCTTTATAATGGTGAAAGATTTTTACAATCGGTACCTTCGGAGATTACTGGCTACAGATATACTTACAAACGCTTACCTCTATAAAACATTTGAGTAGATTATAAACTTTACAATATTGTTACGCTGATTACCGCATGATAAGTGAACAAAGGGCTTTATAATGGGTCGAATTTTACACTTAAATCAAATCGAAGGTCGCTTATGTACTTCGTCTTGTGTACCTTACTATTATGTGAAATACTAGATTTTACCCGCGACTTCTCTAGCGTGGAATTCGAAAATCAAGTAAAAATACGAATATTTTGAAAGACATTATAGTAACCAAAGTCCACCTTTTCATATACCAAAAATCAATTCGATCTGTTACTTAGTTCAGGCATGAAAGAAGGACAAACGAACACATTATTTATCATATATCAGTAGATACGCGGTGCGGTCAGTAAAAGCTGGTGACAGCTTAACAAAATCCATTTAATCACTTACAATTACATTCCTAGCGCTATCAAGTTATAATAAAACCGTAAAGTCTGAAATTTTATATTCGCCGAATCATAGAATTTCTCACGTAAAAATAAAAGTCTTTATGACTATCCCACTCATATAACTTCAGACAGTAAGTGAAGCGAGCTGCCAGGAGCCAGTATGGTCATAAAATTGAGAGTGTTTTAGAACTAACCACGTCCAAGTTGTAGGTAGGGCTGAGAGCTAAGGCTGCTCAACCCCAGGTCCGTAGGCTTCAATATGGCCCGTAAACTTATGTATAACAATCCCATTGATAGCACAATTTTCCTGAAATTTCGCTTGAAATGGAAGGCTGGCATGTGGCAGTACCAACTGTATCCACCATTTAGACCGCCTTTACTAAACGTTGAACAGCTTTGGGACGAGAGAGTTTTATCCTATATGAAGACATTTCAGATTTCTTACGAGTATACGGTAGTGAAAAAAACCATGTGAAAACCTGGATATACATAGCAAATTCCAGATAGTAGTGTATCGACACTTTAAAGATTTTTGCCTGTGACCTCTTCACATTAAACCACCTTACCCAACAGACGTTGTCCTGCAGACCTACTTTTTGATTTAAACTGTTCTCAAATCTCTTAAAGTATTCATCAAAATGTTCATCAAAATCGTTAAGGAGTGCAGTAATCGGTAAGCAGCACGCACGCGCAAATCTCCTAAAATACTTTTTATCAAAATCCGTCCAGTCATTAAACAGTGCAGTGACAAACACACGCACACTAGAATTATAGTAAGATTTGGAAAAACGGTTTCCGCTTTATAAACAAATTCTTGGAGAAACGGAGTTGTAGGTATAAAGTTTATAACAAACATAGTACAATCAAAGACCATAATTTAAGTGCATATTCGCTTACAGGATTTTTAAAACACTGGACGTTTGGACGGAGTAAATTGTGGCTTACATCTGGCAGGTGGCCAGGCAGGCCAGAATGTTATCTAACGGGTGCAGCATTTAGTTAAAAGTTTAACTGTAACACCATATTGTGTTACAAACTATTTGTTTCAGCTTCAGATGATGAAAAGTAAACTTTGGTTAACGATTTATGAGATGAAATGATTACCAAAGCTCGTTAGGTATTTAGACCTCGTTCTGTTGTTTGCTGGTAGTTTTCAGGCAAGCGATACACAAACTTATCAGTTTAAACTTTAAAGGAGATATTGAGATATTTGAGGACAAAACTCAATATTTTAGATTTCATATTCAGTTCCCGAATAAAAAATGGCAAAAATATGTTGTAAAAATATAATGAGATGAAAATGTTTATTAAAACAAGTAACCTAGACATATATTTTGTAAAATCTTATAAGTAAATTATGTTGAACGAGTTTAGGTTATTTAATGATATTATAATTTTTTATTTCAAAGGATATCTTAAATGATCCCTTCCTAAATTTCCAAAAGAACCATTAGATAAAATAAAAAAATTAATGACAACCTCCAACTAAACTTTTAACGATCTGACCCAAAAGTTTTTACACACAGTGTAAAAAGGTGTCAAGCGTATTTATTTAGAATCGAACTTTAGTAATTAGTTAACTTAGGCGATGTTTAATTAGCGGTTACCCTATAAATATTTACCCGAACCAAATGTAGCCTATCTGAAGTATGAAGTCGGGTAAACACTTTCAATTGAACCGAATAAAGTTGTTAGTGTATCCTATAATATGTTGGTATACGATCAATCTCATTGTACTCGCAAGCCCACAAGAATCTTCTAACACTTAGAACCCTAGCACACGTCGACGTTTGCAGCGAATTTGAATATGATTTCAATCAAATTTGATACTATCGAGGGTTTGCATTGACACAATCACGAAACAGTCGTTGAAAAATCAAGAAAACCGGCCAGTAAAATCTGAGGGCTTATAAAAAAGTTAATATTATTGGTTGTCTGGAAGAAATCGCTTTTAGCTTTTAGGTCTAACAACCGCCAATTTGTACAGTTCCTTTATTGTATTTAGGTTTAAAGGCGTTCTACACGTCGTGAACAAACATCACGCAAAGGTGATGATGCAATGCATTTTCAATCTTACGCCATGAACTGAAGGTGCATTTTAGA
>JAOTAV010026119.1:0-21434 GCA_026546445.1 Cyclargus thomasi
AAAATTGATTTCCCGCCTTTACTTGACACTGGCCATGGTTATAGCCAAGCGCCATATAAATAAATAAAATAAATAAATTTGAAGAAGTGGAAGAAGAGATAAAAAATTAGACTTTTATTTCACGAACAAGACATTACACCACGAAGACAAAAAAGATAACAAATGTAATCACCATTAAAAAACAAAAGACTATCAATAAACAACAGGAGAGCTTAGCCTCGAATGGTGTGTAGTGTAATGTATGACTGCCGAAAAGGATACCACTCAGGTGTACTTTATAGCGTGGACCACCCTACAGCGCCTGGTATTATGTGGCTCCTAGTATTGTCATTTGACGACGAAAACTCACATTTTTATAACCTTCGAGTAAATACCAATTTGTTCCCATAAAAATTTGATAAATCTTCTAACTTACCTATTTCATTTTCTAGCTAGTGTATCTAGCTATACATCAAATTAACATAATTTTAATTCCAAATATTTTTTCCGGTTCCGGTTCTCAAAAGTTCACCACCACCAAAGGAACTGCTGGCTCCAGTCTTCTGGTGCAAAACATGCCTGTCCAAGTCGCTAATTAGAAGTGACAAACAGTTACAAGTCGGTGTCAGTCCGGCGCCCAATGACTGGCCGTACCCCAATTTCAACCATTAACTACATGAATCATGTCTGCGAGTTATCACACTGATTTATTACGGAATATACTCTCAGATTCTGGTTGTGGGGTCCGAAATTCATAAGTCTGATTTTCAATAGTCGCTAGATGTGGAGCAATCGACGAGGATAGTTACGACATTGTTATGAAGCCGTTTGTGTAAGTTATAGCACTGCTACTCGTGTTGTTGGTTTCCTTAAGCCTTTATCATATTTATATTTAGCTGAGGGCTAATGGTAAGCAACTACCGTCGTCCTTAGACACGCATTTGCTAGAGTAGGTCGTGGCGTTCCGATTCGTTCTTTTGAGTCTCAAAAAAAGGAGCATATTTTAAGTCAGATCAGCTTATTAAAACAGTTTAAATAACTAGCCAGATCAGCTTGTTAAAACAGTTTAAATCACAAGCTAGATCAGCTTGTTAAAACAGTTTAAAGAACTAGCCAGATCAGCTCGTTAAAACAGTTTTTAAAAACTAGCCAGGTCAGCTTGCTAAAATAGTTTAAATAACTAGCCAGGTCAGCTTGCTAAAATAGTTTAAATAACTAGCCAGATCAGATTGTTAAAATAGTTTTAATAACTAGCCAGATCAGCTTGTTAAAACAGGTTTAAGAACTAGCCAGGTCAGCTTGCTAAAACAGTTTAAATAACTAGCCAGATCAGCTTGTTAAACAGTTTAAATAACTAGCCAGATCAGCTTGTTAAACAGTTTAAATAACTAGCCAGATCAGCTTGTTAAAACAGTTTAAAGAACTAGCCAGATGAGCTTATTAAAACAGTTTAAAGAACTAGCCAGGTCAGCTTGCTAAAACAGTTTAAATAACTAGCCAGATCAGCATGCTAAAACAGTTTAAAACAGTTTAGCTAGATCGTGTTCCCTGGCATTAGGTAGCATAGGTAGTGAACCTGGTTTCACTGCCACTCTTATCAGTTAACGACCAGTATGACGGATCGATCCGCAGCATATGAAATTATGAATGACTAATTGTCGGAACATTATTGCACTTACAAAGTATATGATGAAAATATAATTAGTCTTACCGGGACTTACGAAACCCAACCTTGTGTAAAAGTATCGTATGCGTTTAATATCTTGTTTATTGTATTCTGTGTACATAATATTTTCAATAACCTATGTGTTAATTATTTCGAGTCCTAGTTCTATTGATGTCGAATCATGTCTTAGAGCGTTTCGATACGTGTTCTACGCGTTCTTTTGTTTTATTCTAGATTTTTTCATAAATCGAGTTTGCCGCAAATGACGTCACAAAATGTGCGAGTGAGATGGCAATGCTATGAAAATTGAAACGTATTGGCCGTGTTCGGAGCGTTCTTGAGGCATGCGCTGTGAAATTTTACATTGCACAGACAATGCGCAGACTACAATTTTTTGTGCCGTTGTCATGACAGCGCATGCGTATAAGAGATTTTGCGCCATTCAAAAACGCTACCGTACCGTGTTCGGTAGCGTGTTTTTTATTTTATATACTGCGCAGACCATAGAGTAAGTGTCAAAAATTTTACAGCACTTGCGTCAAAAAACGCTACTGAACACGGCCTATGTAATTTTGTTTGTTTTCGAGATAAGGAGTAACATTATTTTATTCCAGTCAGCTGTTTTGCATGGAAGCTGAAATTTTCAATTTTCTAGTTTACCAACTCCTATATTCTTATGTTGCTACTGTTGAGACTTTATGTTACTTGTTGAATATTTCAACTTGTTAAATATTTTTACTACTTGTAAAATATTTTCTTAACAAAATTTATTTTGTTTCAGATATATCACACACACTTCTGCAGCTGACGAGGCGAGCAAAATTAACAAGGTGATAGTTAAATTTAACTCAGGCAATAAACTATATGTCCAAAAATAAAAAACCTAACTACAGGAACCGACCGGTGCAAAATTCAAATACAATATTCGAATTTGGCGCCAAAAATCCGCCATTTTTTTATATTATGAAATATTATAATCGAACGACACTTCTCAAGCATAAATCCATCAAGTCGCTTAGTCTGCAGAGCGTGCCAAATAATTATACATACATACATACATACTCTCGAAAAGCATAACCCTCTTTTGGCACAGTCGGATAAAAATACACAAAGTAACAGAAAAAGAGTTTGCCAGTAGAAATCTATTATAGTATTTCATAGCCATAGTGATAATTACTTTGTATCTACAAAAGGAACAGAGACGTGAGTGATGTATGAATGTTTGTGTGTGTGGGTAGATCGCAAATGTGAAACAGAATTTCACGGAGGTCTCACGCACTACGTCTGTAATATAAATTATTCAAAAGGCATAAATAATCGAAATATGTACCTGTAACTATAAAGCGACGAATTTATTGAGATGTACAAATTAAACTATACATCATAGGAAGCTGACAGTTAGCGCTAATCGTCGTTAAGTCACGGCTAACCAGTTAATGTTGACAAATGATCAAATCCGTCACAACATCTTTGTTCGCGAGCCTCGAGGGTCTTTTGTTTCGGGGTTTGACAGTGACAGGTGTCATGGCGTCATTAATCTTCGACGATCGCTGCCAAAGTATTTGTGTCTCCGACTCCGCCTGTGATGATTTATCTCAGACAGTTAACGGCTTACTCCATTACAGAAAACATACTGAACGGACGCGACTTACGGACGCGACTTACGGACGCGACTGACAGCCGCGATCACGATAATAATCGTACATTGAAGTGTGCAAACTATAAAGCGTATGTCGCGGACGTTTTGTATGGGCTGTCAGTCGTGTCTAACGTCAGTCGCGGACGTTTTTGTATGGACTGTGAGCCGCGTCTGACTTCATCGCGGACGTTTTTGTATGGACTGTTAGCCGCGTCCGATGAGTTTGTTTTTAGCTATAGAATATAAATTATGGTTTAGGTCAACCTTAAGTTAAAAATTTGAAATAGAAAAAAATAAATTTATATGTAACAATTAGTTTAGTTTTTAAATTATGTAAATTATGTATGTATATCAACTCTTTTAGCGTCTAACCGGCCGAGACGTGATGGTGGCTGAACACTCTCGCCGAGAACTCTCGGGCTAGAGTCTCCTGGCGAGACTCTCGCAAGCGGCTGGCAGGCGAGACGAGGCGAGTGTAACCATTTACACTCTCGCACTCGGACGTTATCGCTGTGTCTCGGCAAGAATGTACAGCCTCCATAGAGTATTTGAGCGATAATATTGAGTTTTCAAAAACTTTTTTCCAACCAATTCATATTTAAGTGAGAAGAAAATAAACACAATGGACTGAAAGGTGCTCAGAATTCACATTCACAGATATTAAGCGCAGCTAAAATGCGTAAGGTGTGTTTAAACCAGTTTAATGAAACACGCTATCTATGAGATACGTAATCAGCCGCAAACGATGTTTTAACGAGATTACTGATTAGCGGACACGATGATGTCAGCAGAAATTGCACCTCTATTCGTCACTGTGGTCTGTGAGCTTTAACCAGGCCTGAGGAGAGCCAGCAGCTCTGGACCTATATTTTTACGATATGCAAAATCCAGGACCGAATCACAATTTCTTCATACTACAATATTTTGCAACTTTCAAGTATATAGTGCTATTTTTTCCATAAAATGTTGGCATATCTTCTAACTTACTTATTTTATTATCTAGCTATAGTCTATCTACACGGCAAACTTACATTATTTTAATTTCAAATGATTTTTCCGGATCAAAAGCGTCTATTAACGCAGAAATTCGGGGGTTTTTAGTTACTTATCAGCTTCTTCCACTTATGTCTTCAATTAGCAGCTTCAGACGCCGCTTGTCTCGTTTATTGGTGATTTATACCCGTTGAATTGGGTGCAAACTGCAAGTATGATTTATACTTATATTTTTGGTTGCAACGGTACAATTAAACCACATTGTACATATCCATCTTCGGGTATTCGGAAGGCGTTCGTTTACAATTAGGTTTCTCTGAAGTCGATACTTTAAACTGTTTTGTAATTAACTGTCAGATTATGTTCGTCGATGTCTTCGCTTCCAGCTCACAAAGGTTCTAGCTTCTATGTTGATAATTACTTATTACACCGTACGTGAGTTCGTCGATGGCCCAAGTTCCCTAATCCCTCGGCAACCGCAACGCACTTGCGGCTCACCGGATGTTACGCGTGTCTGTGTCAGGTAGGACAGCAGTTGCTTTCCATCATCCCAATAAAACAGTAAAATTGGCGTGTCTGTGGAGTTAAGATTTTTACAAACTAATCAATGTTAGGAACAGTAGTAGAACACAAATCGTCAAAAAAGTTGTCCGTTTGTACGCGCTAATCTCTGAAACTACTGATCGGATTCGAATAAATATTTTTTTCATCTAATAGCTATTAAATCTAGGCAACACATGGGATACTTTTAAGCCCGGTAAAATGTACGGTTCCTGTGATATAGTGACAAAGATGGGGGCATCAACCAGTTTATAATATTAGTATGGAATATGGATATGCCTTATTTGCATGTCTCGTCTTTGGTCATTAAAATGCATATCTCTTGGATCCAAGAGTTATAAATCTTAGTTTCTGTCCTCATCAGTGCACGTCACTGGCAATATTTTTACGACCCGTGACCCGAGGGGCGGCAGTCAGCACTTGACATCATCATCGGGGGGCCCCACTAATTAAAATATGGTTAAACTTTTACGAGCACAATTTGCAATCGGGCAGAGCAGTGACTCCAACGGAACTGCTGAGTAAGCAGCAAAACGCGGTGGAGAAATTTATTAAATATCAGCCCGTGACTACATCGTTTGAGGTATACTTACTTATATAATTTAAAACAAAAATATACACATATAAATCTCATAGTAGCTTTCGAATGTTGAAAGAAGTGCTTTCTATAATACTCATTGATGTCCGCAAAAATTCGTTGCACAAAAATCTGTTTATCACGGAAACCGTATATTTTCCGGGGAAAACAGTATCCTTGGTGTTGTCTAGATTTAATAGCTAATAAATAAAAAAAAGGTTTATTGGAATCCGTTCAGTGGTTCCGGAGATAAGCGCCTACAAACAGACAGACAACTTTTTTTATTGATTTGTGTTTTATTACTATTCCTAAGCCCTATAGCCCTATATTGATTAGTTTGTATAAAAATATTAATTGTACACATACCACGGCCTTACAGAAAACTAGCGTGAAATGGCGTTGTGCTGGGTTTTGTTTAGTGAGTTTACCGGTGACCCAACTTCCCTAATCCCCCTATCCATATTCCCATCCCCTATTCCTTTATTCTGGCAACGCACTTGCGACTCTTCAGATGTCACGAGTGTCCATGGGCGACAGCAGTCTCTTTCCATCAGGTAACTCGTTTGTTCACGTTAAAAATTTTATATTATATTTTTATTTCCTTAATAAATAAATAATATCTACTTATAGAAAATATTTGTTTTATTTTATAGACTTATTCAAATGGATTCTTATGAGTTCGAGTGTAGCAATATACATAAAACTGTGTCAATTCTGGAGTATTAATTTAATAGCAATCACCGCCAATTCAAAAATGGAAATTGAATGAGTGTTACAGTTCCATGTTTGAAATAGCCTCTCTGCTGATATAAATAAATAAATAAAAAGACTTTTATTTCACGAACAAGATATACCTCAGTGTTTATAATATATAATGGCTGTTTTCAGTAGCGTTTTCGAAAAGGTACATGCGAGCGTCATGACAACTTCACAAAACATTGTATTCTGCGCAAGGTCTGCGCGGTATAAAATTTCACAGCGCATGCGTCAAAAACGCTACCGAACGCGGCCATTATTAAAAAAGTAAGATTCTAATTTTAAAAAGTCATAGTCTTATTTAATTATTCTAGTAAACGTACCCAACCAATTGAGTCTTTACAACCGGCATTCTTCCCGTAAGTCCACTTCAGGTCAAGTTCAACTGACGCCTTTTGATTGAGGCAAATTGGTTGTCATGTTGCTCCTCACTTTCTACACGTACTGCTTGTAAAACCAATCACAAGCGATTTTGAACTTTGTGTCTATGTGAAATAATAGGTTCGGCATAACAGATTGTTATTCGGTAGTATCTTCATTTCTTTAAGTACATTCTCCTAAATATAGATTAAATGGCGGAAGATTTATTTAAAATCTTTCACATAAATATTTGTTTGCCCATTATATGTACTCCCAAGCCGGTAAACCAATTGCTAATCATTATATTAATGCGCGAGCGGAAAACTTTGTACCCCTTTTTACGGAAGACGCGTAGATGTAAAAGCATGAAATTTCACCCAGTTATAGTTGATATGGAGGACGAGCGTAGAATACCAATATTATTTTAAAATGTGCTTTAATCGTGGATATTTTTAATATATGCAAAGCTAAGCACACTACAATAAAAAAGAAAATGAAAAATACGCCAAATTGAAGTATGTGTTTGAATTGAGAAGATTATACTTTTTTATAGCTTCTATACACAATGGATAATACATAAATATTTAAATATATGGTCGAATTTCGACCACAGGGCGACCTCTAGTAATAATAATTTATGTGTCTAGTGGCTGTCTATTTGCTGATATTTGTATGAAAATAAATACTGCCGACTCTTGATTATCAAAGATAGTTACTTGAGGCAAAACGTACACCGGTCGTGTGATAACCAAATTCCGACAACGTTTTGGCCTTCTAGTTTTTGAATAAACCACCCATAGTTTAAGTAGTGGGTCACAATGAAAGTCACCTCACAAGTAGTTATGGAAATTTTGTTGGACCACTGTCCATGGAAACGACTACTTGGATTCATTGAGGACATTTCATAGCTACAATAGTACATTGATTAAAAGTATAAAAAACTATTTAGTAGCTTTACGAAATAACTAGTTGGTGCCCGCAACTTCGTAGCGCAAAAATTTTAATATCACGCGGGAAGCTTACATTTTCCCGGGATAAAAATTATTCTATATATTGCACAGATATAATAGCTATTAAACAAAAAAAGATTTATTCAAATCCGTCCAGTAGCTTCTGAAATAAGCGCGTACAAACAGATATATAGATTAACAGACAACTTTTTTTGTCAATACGTGTTCTATTACTATTCCTTAGAACCCCCACATTGATTATTTTATAAAAATAATAAATGTACAAACAGTCCAATTTCACTGTTTTATTATATGTATGGATAGTTTCTAAATAATCCGGTTCAACGCATCATAATATTGCTAAGTTATTAATATTAATCCTGATTCCCGAGTAAAAAGTTATAATAGCTGTCTGACTGTACAACATTAAAATCCAGTTAATACGATTGACACCGCTGACATGACAGCTGTCAGAAATGTCATCGGCTCCGGGGTGACCGTTTTTAATATCCCACCGCTGCCACCAATAGGGATTTGATACGCCGCCATTTCTCATTTATTGTTTTTCGATCTAATTTGTTGATTGGAGCGACAGACTACTTAAAATAAACAGTATTTTATTGGTCGTTACAACTGTTCTTCTGTGTTCACAAAATGTAATGTGAAGCATCAGTATTTTGTATATACACCTAGTTGGTGCCCACAACTTCGTTGCACAAAAATTGGTGTATCACGTGGGAACCGTACACTTTCCTGGGATAAAAAGTATCCTATATATTGCCCAGATGTAACGGCTATTAAATAATAAAAGATTTATTCGAATCCGTTCAGTTGTTCTGGAGATTAGCGCGTACAAACTGATAAACAGGCAAACAGACAATTTTTGTTTGTCGATTTATTTTCTTATTACTGTTCTTAAGCCACCTACATTGATTAGTTTGTAAAAATATTAATTGTACAGACACTCCAATTGTACTTTTTTATTATATGTATAGATTTGGGTGTAACAACCTGCGTACCTTTCGTAGTAACATAAAAAAAATAATCTCAAAAATACGCTGCTTATATAAAGCACTGAGAATGCCTAGTCTCATCAACAAAACTTTATTGAATAGGCAGCACAAAGCACTGATGGATTCCATAAATACAACAAAGAAATATTATCTAAATGGTTATTGTTTTCAACAGGATTCACTCAACTGAAATCGGAATTTATGATGAATTAGAAATGGCTTTATTTTTATCCATAGCTTTAATGTAACCGGGTGATTCATACTGACTGCGTTTTCGTACGCAGTGATTGCTAAAATGCATTAGTAATTCGTCAGAATCAGTGACAATCTAATGGTCAAAAAGTATTGGATCTATAATCTTAAATTACTTGTTAAAATATACGTAATCGATTGTATAGTTGGTTCTTGGTGGAAATTCATGTTTAATATTAATAAAACTCACTTGTTACTTGCACTGTTTCCACTATATTTTTATAATAAAATATACTGTACAAGAAACAAGGGGGGTTTTATTAATGTTGTACTCGTTAAAACTAAGGGAGAAACAACGATGAACGGGCACTTTTATTATTATCTATACTATATTATTTTAACTATCTAATTACTTAGTTTTTATTAATTATTAAATTTTAAGTAACTTACAACATTTTTGTTAATATTACCAGAAAATACTTACCGTAGAGTACACCGACTTCAAACAAAGCTAAAAATCGGCGCAGGTACGGATTATTCGACAAGGCAAAGCAAACTCTCTTAAGAATTCGGCAAAGCATTCCTTCGAACCCACCAATTTCGAAAACTACTCAAGTTGTGTGTGAATTGTGATATAGTGAATCGCATGCCGCATCCAGTGTGAAGGTACACTATCGAGGCCGGTGGTCGGCACTCGCTGTAATGTCATATTCACACCGGCCGCGGCGCCGGCTATATTCGGACACCTCGCCGTACATCACGCACTTGATGGCGCGATGAGAGTCTTGTGGCGGAAAATTAGAATAAACCGAGAGCTGATAGCAATTTTCGAGTAGGTATTCGAGGCAAGCTAACACCTTGTCATGTATCTATCCCCCTATACGTAACTTAAGACTCATCAGCCAGCTGATGAGAAGCGGAGTTAATAAAAACAAAATAAAAGAATTTTTCCAAAAATATACCCCCGAATTTGATTGTTTAGTGATGAAAAATCCTGCATTAAAATTTCAAGTTAACGGAAATACGTTTTTCATAGTTTGCAAGCAATTTTCGCAAACTATTTTTGCACGCATCTGGTAATGTTAAGACCCCCACTAAAACATCTGGCTTATAATTTTTTATTCTTAAAATATTTAACTACGACATATAAAAAATACACATTGCCTCAAATATAGTTTTGGAATAAAAAAAAAAGTTTTTTTTTTACTTTAGGTAAAATGTAGGATAGCTTCTCATTAGCCAGGTCTGCAGTGCCGTATTGGGGTGTAATAGGAAAGTTACATGATAAGGTTTTAGCTTGCCTCAAATACCTACTCAAAATTTGATATCAACTCTTAGATTAAATGTCTGATTATGGTATTACTTATTGTTAAGCCGTGTAAATATATTTTGAAATTATTTATAAGCTACCTTTCTCTGCTTAGCTCGCTGTAATCTTGAAAATCGCGTAAAAATATGAATTTTGGGAACTTGTTAATAAGTCTATGACAAAAATCAAGCTGAATTTTACTTGGCTTAGGGCTTGAAGGACTTTCCTATTATAAATAGGGAAATCCTTCAAGGCCTAAGTAAAGTAAAAATATTAGTATATAAATATTAATAATAATAATATTTCTTACTTCACACCACATCAGTCTGGCCCCGTGGTAAGTACTAGAAGAACTTGGGTTACGGGTACCAGGCAAACAGAAATATATTTAATACTTTTATACTATTAACATATTGAAGATTTTAATCATATAATACTCATATTTAATACGCATCCATGACCCAGGACCTTTAAAAACCTTTTGTTCCGTCGCGTCTGAGGGAATCTCACCCGCGATCCCTAGACCTAGGCTAGAGCTGCCAAGGTGCTCGACAGCCAGAGCGCAACAGGTCGCCAAAACTTTAAAGTAATTTATTCAAATTTGGTTTACATAAACGCGTTTTTGACGTCAATAAATAATAAAATTGTATATAATTATAATATAGAATAATGGTGACAACATAACAAATTATAACAAAACAAAACAACCAGTGTGTGAGGACCACGAGCCGAAATACTTCTAAATATAAATCTACACGCAAGCAATATCACTGTCATAATGTATTTTTTAAGAGCGTATACTGTCCCACCGCTGGGCAAAGGCCTCCCCCAAAGACTTCCATGTGTCGCGTTCTAACTCCAGCCTGGCTTGTAGGCATCCAAATCGTCTCGCCATCTTTTTCGCGGCCTCCCGCGTCGTCGTTCGTCATCAGGTACCCCTGGTGGTTGTGTCCTTTGCCCAGCGGTCAGCATGCAGCTGCTGGCATGACCCGACCAGTCCCACTTTAATTTTGCAGCTTTCATGGCGACGTTTGTAATACCTGTTTTGGAGCGTTGGTCAATTTTATATTAATATTTTTTTAATAACACTCTTTTTACGAGTTTCTTGAATTTATTCTCAGGCAAAGAAAAAAAAATCTGATGTAATTGCCCATAAAAGACTATAGAATTATTATCTAATTAAAAAAAGGTCTTGGCATCGCTACTCCAATATTATGACTAGTACCATGTACCATAGAGAAATTGGTCTATGCTAGCATAGTAAAATTATACCTTAATTGGTCTATGCTTACTAGCATAGACCAATTAAGGTATAATTTAGAGACGTTCTAAAGGGAGTCTTAAGAGCATACTGATTGTTAATTCATGATTATTGCAACTATTTTACAAATGCAAAACGATCACGAATATATTAAATCAAATTCCTGGGAGTGTATTCACAAAATATCAAAACCCAAAACGTAATTGACAGTGCACGAACAATTATAAAGGCTGTATTGCGATCCGATAGAAGACTGGTTATTTATGGTTGCTACATCGAGCAGGTTGCTGGTACCTTGTGCTATGACAACCTCAGATATTTTTGTGGATAACCCTAAAATGGTTGCGGGGTACTTGGTTGAAGGTTTTAGTTGTTTAATATGTATTCATTTTCGTGGATGGTATGCGGAGTAGCACGATCCTTTTGAAGACCTTCCCTTGCTTCTCGTATTGTATTGTGTTGACCCACATCCAAATTACATCGATTGTTGCGGGTACCGAATTGTTTCCATTAGATAACCCATCGGTTCGCTTGCCCCCTAATTAAATAAAAAAATAGTTTCTTGGTTTTATGCTTTAAATTTTAAGACATTATTTATTTTAGTTTTTAAATTTCATTATTTTAAAACGTATATTTAATTTAATTAATAAGTAAATACCTTCCTTTGTTATATTTTTTTGCGAGCGTTTTTACCCCACATTGCATTTCAGGGTTAATATTTAACAGTTTATCTAGCTTATGTTGTCTGAATTGTTAACTTGACGCGCAGTAAATTATTTCACGGAATTAATTAACTACTAACATTGCTACCTATTGTACTTAGGAATAGTTAAAGACCCTCGCCTGTTAAAAGTTAAAGGAATATGTAATAGATGTTACAGTGTACAACACAATAATGAAACATGGGACAACAAAAAAAATGGAAACACTACTTTTTCGTAAATCTATATATTAATACGCGAGCGGAAAACTTTGTACCCCTTTCTAGGAAAGACGCGTAGATGTAAAAGCATGAAGTTTATCCCAGTTGTAGTTGATATGGAGGAGCGTGGAATACCAAAATTATTTCAAAAAAAATTTACAAATCTTGCATATTTTTAATAAAGTGATTGAATTCAGAAATATTTATGGTCGATTTCGACCACAGGGCGACCTCTAGTATCTATAAATACATATCAATTGCTTAGACAGATAATAGCTTGAACGTCAAACGTTTCGAGTTTCCTCGTTTATGCTAGCCGGACTTATTTGTGAAACAGACAGACAGACAAATGAAGGGAAAACTATTAATTGGAAGATACAGTCATACATATATACGTCATACAATTGTTCATTCACTATGTTATAAATAAGATGACATCCACAAATACGTTACGCGATTAACGGAGTTCGGCGCACTCCGTTAATCGCACGGCAACCGTACATATTTCCGGGTAATAAAAATATCCTATTCATGTTCTCTCCCAGTTTTTAAAGTATCTTTATATATATAATTCTTCTGTGAGTGTGTATGTCACTGAACTTCTCTAAAACGACTGGACCGATTTTGATGAAATTTTTTGTGTGTGTTCAAGGGTATCTGAGAGATTTACAAAATAGCTCGGCGGGACAACGTCTGCGGGGTCAACTAGTATCTATATAAAATTTCAGCAAAATTACTATAGTTTGAATGCATGTACAGTATGAATCAACGTTTAGTATGTATAAAATTGAGTTAGGTCGGGTGCGTAAATGCCATAACGTCCCTTAGTTAACAACACAGCTCAAGTCGAAGATTAGCGGTTTTTACATTCTAACGCCAATGGGTAGAGCCGTGCATTGCGCGTCGAATCATTGGTCACGTGATATAGATTTCAGCCAATCAAAAGCCGTAATAAAAAAAATAGATTTTTTAAAATAAATAAATCTTTACGTCTTCTATAAAGGTTATAAAAATGACTTGCGGTGTAGTAAGCTAAAGGGACGATAACTGATTATGTCGGCTCGCCTGTACCTGTGTATCTCAGACTGTGGTCTCCGATACGCATCAGGAAGGAGTGGCCAATGTTCTACATGTACGTGGGTATAATTCCGAACGAAAGGTCTTTCTTTTTGACTGAGGATTTTTCGAAACAATTTTCAAAGCCCCAATCCTAATATGCCTTAGATGCTGTGCAAAGACCTCTTATAGGATTATCCATTTTACTTTTTCCTACACTATCCTCGGTTGGTTTGCTCCTCTCACAGACTTTAATGCATTTTAATAATGACGTATGAAAATTTCTGATACCCTGGATCAACACAGATAACTTTCAAGTGTTGAAAAATATCATAATTATTATGTAAATTATCGATTAAACTTTAATGTGTGAAAACATTTTACATCGTACAGGTATCTTCAGATTTTAGCTTCAAGTATAAATTTTTACACAATTCCCACGTAAGTGTACTCGGTGCAAACAGATCTCTCCCGATGTCTCAATTAAGCTGCAGACTCACTAATTCGTATTGTGGCAATTATCGCGTATTCTTCACGGCCTTTCATTCGCCCTCACGGCAATTTGTCGGCCATTTAGCACTTATGATCATCTTGTTAAATCGAAAGCGGGCATCGCCAAATTACATATTTCTTTGGTTATTAAATTGTCTTATTTAGTATTGAGTATTAATTTTATTGTTTAATTAACAGTTGTAACTTCATTGTTAGCGAACAGATAAATATGTGTTGAGAAGTCAAATATAGCTAAGAACAAGCTTTATTGGTAATATTTCCGGATTTTCCTTGTTTGAAATAGAATCGGTCAGGCACGGAATCTGAAGTTGTAGTTTATCTATCCCACCCCTAGATAACCCTAACCTTAAAAGCCTGTTTCACCGCTTATGGAGAAATGTCTAACTGATAAGTTATTTATCCTTATTTGTATATATTTTTTTATTATTATATTTTCTACGTGTAATAATTTTAAAGTTGAAAGCTTCTATATATTACATTTTATTTAAAAATTATTGCTTTTATTTTTTCAAGTGTATTCTTTAACCCGCATACTGTTTTTAGTTTTTATATATTTTTCTTTCTTGCAGGGTTGCCTGGTAGAGATCGCTTGTAGCGATAAGGCCGCCCTTGCCCACATTTGTATTTAATTTTAAGCTTAGATTTCATAATATGATTGTATTTAACATAATGTGAGCAATTAAGTGTCTATCTATCTGTAAGTTGTCGATAGCCTATCGCAAATTTTGAAACAGTCTAAAAATTATCCGAGGCTTTTTGACGACTTCTTGTTCCCCGTCTAAATTATCTTGACTAACTTTCTCTCTCCTTTTTAGGGTTAAAACTGTAGGAACCCAAAGGGTAAAAAGGGGACTCTATTACTAAGATTTCGATGTATGTGTCTGTCAGACTGTTTCTAAAGAACGGTAATTAGCTAGAGGGGTAAAATTTACACTTTTTGTATCTCTATTGCCACTGTAACAAAAAATACTAAAAATAAAATAAATTAAATTTGTAAAATGACTCTTACAGGAAACGTGTTTTTTTGCCATTTTCTTTCTTTTGATAGTAGATGTCGTCATAATGTCGTCTACTTTGCGCTATTGCTTGATAGGACGTGAACTACTATAGCTGGTTAGCTTTCAGAAATACGTTTTCTCAATTTTTTTTGGTCTCTACTGGTACGGAACCCTATGGGCGCGAGTCTAGCTCACACTTGGGCGGTTTTTTTTTTTACTCGAAGAAATACTTTTCGGCATTCCCCGGTACACGAGGTGCTCCAGTCCCTCGCTTAAGGTTTCGAGTAGAATATAACCAAATTTGCTTGCGTCCAAACTTTTTTAGTTTTTAATTTTCTGAAAATTGTTTTAACAATTGTCTTTGTCAGCACATTCACATATCCTCTCCTAGCAGCCAATCTTATTAATGTTATTATCTTAGTAATAGTTGGCGGTCTTCCCGTACCGTGAGCCTTACTCTGCATACTATTTTCACTTTTATTCTAGAACCTTTAGAGATAGATATGCTCTGAGCGTAACAAGTACTATTGCAAAGTCAAGTGTTCGCTGTCGAAGGGTCAAATGATCCATTTTAAGTTGTCGCTTAGGCGCCAACATTGACGGTACAGTTGTCTACAAAAAGGTGTCATTTGGCGCCTTAATCCCTACTAACGAAAGGATTAAGGCGCCAGTTCCCACCTTTTTCAGCTCTAATAAGTATGCTAAAACGAAAACACACGACATTGCCCATCAAAATGTTATTGCATGATTTTCATTCTTTATAACCTCTCGCGAGGAATTTTTCCCTGAGCTTATAGTTCATCAGAAAAAAAATGTACCGTGGACATCAATTTTTTGGGAAAAATGCAACTACAATACCAGCCGGTTAAGGTAATCGATTTTTAAACAGTACATCCCTAAGGAGAGATTCTAATTTCTTGTTTTTATCAATTATATATTAATTATTTTCTGTTAGCAGGGGGGGGGAGAGGTTCGAAGCAACGAATGTAGAGTCAAGGCCGTTGTAATATACTAATATGTAACATATTGTGTTAACTTACAATTATTTTTGTATCTAAAAACAGTTACTGTTTATTTCATTAGCTTTAATACACAGTATTGTTATTTTCCATCTTTTAGCTAAAACCCGTGGGAGTTTCTTACGCCGGTTCTTCTCGCCGGGTTAGTTCCCGAACCGGTGGTAGGCGCCGTAATCTCGACGTTCAGAAAGTGTACTTAAAGTACTTATTTTGAATAAAAAGATTTTGATTGATTTTTTGATTTTATTGGCACTTGGCACATGTATGCTCCTTAAGGAATACTTTTTTTGTCTCTTATTGAGTAAAAACAAAAGGGAATGGTAATTTTGCAAACATCTAGATTATACGAGATAATATGAGATAAAAACCCTTTTGATTTTTAACCGACTTCTTAAAAACATGAGGTTTCTCAATACGACCTTTTAATATATTATGTTCAATTTTTATTTTATGTTCTAACTTACTTCCAAATAAGAAGGGGGTTTCTCAATTTTACGTCCGCGTGAAACTTCATACATTTTTCCATTTTTACAACATTTTAGGATTACTGCTCGGCTCTCTTAGATTGTAGCGTGATGTTAAGAAGCCTATAGCCTTCCCCTATAAATGGACTAACCAACGCAAAAAAATTTTTTTAATTTTGTCTAATACTTCCTGAGATGAGTGTGTTCAAATCAACTCTTCAGCTTTATATTATTAGTATAGATTATGTTCTTTTTTTTTTGTTTCTGGTGTTTATGTAAATTCCTTAGTCATAAAATAATGTTTAAAGCATGATTGAACTAAATCATGTTCGTTGTTTGCCTTAAAAGTGGTGGTTGTAAAAGGTGGTAAAAGATGGTGGTGGTTTTAAAATGTAGCGAGTCATAAATAACTTCTAAGCCGACTTCCATAAAGGATGAGGTTTCTTTAATTTAACTCTACATATTAATTTTTTTTATATAGATATTAAAAAATATATGTTTGGTTTTAGATTTTTTTTATATAGGTGACTGTACAGATATTCTAAGAAGTATTAGAATATTTGGTTCGACGAAAGCGATAAAAATTTTCAATGGCTTATCTCTACTGAGAAGAATTACTACAGCCTTTACGTTCAGAATTGTTTTACCCGATTTGTGATGCTTACGTTGTTATCATAAAGATCAAAATTGCATAGTCTGTAGTATAAGTTGTCACCCAAGGCTCGAAATTCTTAAAAATGTAACGCATTGTAACTGTTAACGTTAAAATATATGTTAAATTGTCGTCTAAATAGATCGTTAATTAATATCGTAAAACATCTTATTATATATCTCTCATCAACTGGACCAATTTTGATCTATAATTTTTTATCTTTATCGGATGTCCACGGTACATTTTTTAGGTACAGGGTGAAAAGTAATTGTATTTTATGTACGTATAATGGGGGAAATTGAAAGAGAGCCAGTTAACGGACCTGCGTCGGTTTATGTCAATTCCATGTAAGACGCGATCTGTCGGTTGAGTTTGACATAACGCGACCAAATTACTTAGATCCACGATCTGTATCTCTTTTAATTTCTCTGATTGTACCGTCTTTAAAGTTTACAAAGAAAAATAACAGCGATAAATGAGTGCATGTTTTAATGCCTATGAAAATTTCTTCTCAGAAATTTATGAAGCTACGACTCTTGATTACATAATAAAAAATTTTTTTTTAGGGTTCCGTACCCAAAGGGTAAAAACGGCTCGATAAAATCCTATTACTAAGACTTCGATGTCTGTCCATCTGTCTGTCTGTCTGTCTCCAGGCTGTATCTCAAGAACGGTAATAGCTAGAGAGTTAAAATTTTCACAGAATATGTATTTCCGTTGCCGCTATAACAACAAATACTAAAACCAAAATAAATTCAATAAATAAGAGAGGCTCCCATACAACACAACAAAAGTTATTTTTGTGCTATTTTTGCTCGATATTAATTATGGCAACAGGCAGACACTTGAAATTTGCACGAAATACTTCATTCTATTAATATATTACTAATCAGTAATAAAATTTAAACAAAATTTTTAATTAAGGTGGGCTCTCATACAAAGAACATACTTTTTAGCTACGTTTGCCCTAATATGGTACGGAACCCTTCATGCGCGAGTCCAACTCGCACTTGGCCGGTTTTTTATTTTTCGCTACCACTTTCACAATATATATTGTACCGAAATCTGTACAATATATATTGTGAAAGTGGTAGCGAAAATTTTTCATATATACAATAAATATTAATATACCCAGTTAAGTAACTTTCCAGCGAAGGAATAACGCTATAGCGTGGCGTACGCAAATACGCACGCACGGACGCCACAGACGCACGCAAAATGCGTCGCGTACCGAAATACTCGATACTAATGCACACGTCTTTATTTCAAACCTGACACCGTGCGTGCATTAATTAAAACTAATTTAGTACTAAATTATGATCGCGATGTTTCAACTTGTGTGTGCGTCTGTCAGAGCAATCTACCTAACAAATTGGTCTACTCGATGCTCTCTATTCTATGATTATAACTGTTTAAGCTTTCGTGATAGATTTTAGAGTGTCCGTAGCTTAGTGGGTAAGACCTTTGGTTCTCACTCCAGTGAAGCCCGGTGGAGGCGTGTACCAATGAGACATTTTCCGATCTCAAGTACACGATACGGATGCTCATTGCCGTGGGAGAGCCATGCTTCGGCACGAATGGGCCGGCTCGACCGGAGTGATACCACGGCCTGACAGAAAACTGTCGTTGTGCTGTGTTTCGTTCAGTTAATTAGTTTATCGGTGGCCCAACTTCCCGAAACCCCTAATTCCCTCATAAAGGCCGGTAACGCTTTGCGACTCTTCGGATGTCCCGAGTGTCCATGGGCGACGGCAGTTGCTTTCCATCAGGTAAGCTGTCAGCTCGTTTGCCCCCTAAATACCATTAAGAAAAAGATAATTCTGACATTTCTATTCATCTTTAGATAAAAAAGCTCGCAGCTTCAGTTAGAATTGAAGTCACTTATATACACGCACACACACGGCACACATACTTGCACACATTATCTTTCGTGAAGGGTCGACAAATTATTTGCTCACCAGCGTCACCTGATATTCGTAGAACTTTACTTTAATATTTCGTCAGAGATCTTAGTGATTTCTTTGCTTACTACTCAGCAACAATATTATTTTATCTCTCACTCAGAGCTTACAAAATGTGTAAAGCTGAAAACAAACTGTCGGACGCGGCTGACTGCCCATACAAAACGTCCGCGACTGACTTTGGATGCGGCTGACAGCCCATACCAAAACGTCCGCGACTTCATTCAGACGCGATTGACAGCCCATACCAAAACGCCCGCGACTTCTTTCAGACGCGGCTGACAGTCAATACAAAACGTCCGCGTCTGACTTCAGACGCGGCTGACAGCCCATACTAAAACTTCCGCGACTTCTTTCAGACGCAGCTGACAGCCCAGACAAAACGTCCGCGACTTATGTCTTATTGTTTGGACACTTCAATTATCTACATCACGGCCGTCTGTCGCGTCCGATCAGTAAGCATCCATCAGAATCTCGCCAGAAATAAAGCTTGTTTGATCGGCGGCGCCGAAAATTAGCGTTTTTCCTCAAAAAAAGTAAAAATATGCAGTAAAGTATTGACGCAGTGTCAATAATTGGTTGTCCCGCCCCCCGCGTCCCCCCGCGTCGCCTCCCGCACCGCCCGCCACGGACATCACAAATTTTGTTCTGAGAAGAGAGGTAAGGAACCGTATATAATGTTATTGAGCTTTGATTTTACCCGACTGCGCCACATGGAGGGTTATGTTTTTCTAGAATATGTATGTATGTATAATTGTTTGGCACGCTCTGCAGCCTAAGCGGCTAGATGGAATTGACTTATGAGGTATCGTTAGATTCGTCTTGATACCGCAAATGATATTAAAAAATCACTTTACATATTTACTGTGACTACTATACAAATTTACTGTGATAGTGACACTAAATATATCAAAATATTAAAAAACAAAATGGCGGATTTTTGGCGCCAAATTGAAATATTAGATTGTTTCAATTTCAACGGTTCCTGCAGCCGGGATTTTAGTTTTTGGACATTGAGCTTGTGTGTCAATCTACTTTAAAAAATACAGACGTAATAAAATTTGCGGATTCCCAAATAGATTTTCGTTCAAGACTAAGGTCTTGAGAAGATCGAAAACTTGACTCTACACAGGCTAGGTTTAGGAGGAATGATGCACTCCGCATAGGTTTAACTCTTCATATCCAGCTGATGTTTCGTCTGTCTAAATAAAATATTTTCCAGGAATCGTAAATTTTCCAGTAATAATATTCAGTCTAAAACCTTCCTCGTGGCAAACACTATGTCTATGCCAAATTTAATCGAAGTCTGCCCAATAGATTCGAAGCATATTCGATACATACAAAATTTTCTTCTTTTTCAAAACAAGACATAGGCTCTGTTTCGAGACTAACAGATAGTCTATTTATTTGACAGATTTTGTATGGAGAATCTGTCAAAAAAGGTGTGGATAGCCTAACAGAAACTTTAACTGTAAGCGGTGAAACAGGTCTTAAACCATTCTCGTTGTGAACTCTGCCCAAGAGATTATTACAGTATTTAATAAAACTATCGCCTGCCTGACGCGAAGATTGAATACACCTCATGCCGCCGCCGGCGAGGGCGCACCTTTTGCTCACTTTTAAAAACATTGTTTAAACACAATCTTTAATATGAGCTCATAAGGATATTATGAAGCCTTTTTTGATTTTATATATCCTATATCTTCGCCCTAGAAAAGCATTAAAATGTTGTTTTTGTTTTGGGACAAGAAACTGTGATTTCACGTTCCGTCATTTTAGTTCAGGGTCGATAGGTTTTGAGAGACGAAAAAAATAGTAACAGAATGGAACTGACCAAAAAAGAAGAACAATAATATACACAATTTAAATTAAAAATAAATTAAGGTCGATCTAAGTTCGTACCCGCGGTTGGGTAATTAATAGTCAAACATGGGTAAAAATTTTCTGATAAAACTACACGTGGCATATTATCATTATGATTTAAATTTTAAAATGTACTAAAAGTTGTAGCACACACAGGCCCCAGTCAGAATTGGGATTTGTACCTTACCTAGTTATCACTCGCTAATTGCACGACCTTGTAGCAACTTATGATTAATTTTATGATCAGGAAATTGCTAGTGCCCGTGTAATATCCGTCCAGCAATATTTAATTACAAGTAATGACTATTAACAGTCCAAACGCGCACATTTGACAAATGACAGCTGACAGATGACAGGTGACACCTCGTAAACCATCAATCGACGCCATCTTGAATTAATGGCGCCATTTGCACGTAATCACACAGCTGTAGGGAGGAGGGTAGTTTTATCGATTACCTTTTTATCTTAGCTGTGGTTTAAGACCCATCTAAGGTTATAAAAAATAGAACATTATTCGAATAATATATTTACATCTAACATTAATTACTCGATTTTAGATTGCAAGGCCTAAAACTAAATGTTGTTAAGTGTGACATAAAATATCTGGAAATCTTGGTGACGAAAATATAAGGCTTTGTTGTTCTATGTTATTACGACCTCTGTGGCTCAGTTGGTAAGCGTGTTGGTGGCTTAAGCCGGGGGTCGCGGGTTCGAATCCCGCCGACGGAGC